>JAQIWG010001863.1:0-22501 GCA_034695025.1 Chamaedrilus cognettii | reverse complement strand
TGGAGGTGTAGAATCTGCCTCGGTGATGAGGACGAGATGCGCGTGGGGAAAGTTCCGAGAGCTCTCACCAATTCTAACTGTAAAGTATATATTGCTAAAACTGAAAGGAAGGATATATGAAGCGTGTGTCAGAAGCGCTATGATATATGGTAGTGAGACATGGGCAATGAAGGTTGATTAAGAGCCCCGATTCGAGCGGACAGAAATGAGAATTGTGAGATGGATGAGCGGGGTGTCATTGAAAAAGAGAAAGTATAGTGCTGATTTGAGAGCTAGTATGGGATTGGAGGCTGTGGAGGAGGTGGTCAGAAGAAACCGACTGAGATGGCTGGGGCATGTTTTGAGAAAGGAACCGGATGACTGGGTGTGGAAATGCATGGATGGTAAGGTAGCTGGGAAAAGACGTGTAGGGAGACCGGAAACCACATGGCAAAGGATATAAAAGCTAGAAAATTATGACGTGAGGATGCGACGGATAGGATAAAGTGGAGGGCGGGTGTGCATGGCTGCAAATGGCCTACACCTGTGTAAATGGGGAATGTGACCACAAAACGCGCGTGTGTGTTTGTATGCATATGTGTGTTAGAAATGATCATATCATTAAATAGATAAATTTTCTTAAATCTTAATACCGGTATACCATTGACAATCCATAGCATTACCCGTAGAAGTTTAAGTGTATTTATAACTTGTAACATGTATAGTTCAAACAGTCTTGCATCTGCATTTCGGTGTCAATGTGCTGCAATATTTAAAATATTTCCTTGTATGTTCAGTAGGTCGATAGACGAATAGGCTACTATGATGCAGCAACAACAACAAAAGCACTGCTACTAGCAGACACATGACTGATCTATTTCATTGCTCTTAGCCTACAGTATTCCGGTCACCGTGCGTGTTAGTAGCAGAGAGGTGCTATGACTAACTCGTGTGCAGACATAGTGTGCAATTTTCAGTTTGTACACCCTATCCAGATGAAATTGAGAATACTGGAAACGTTGTCATAACTCGGTCAAAAAGCATTAGATTCATCTGAAAATTTATACACAATAACTGCTGCCACTCAGTGTTGAAATTTGCGCACAAATCTGACTAATATTGTCAAAATTCTGAGCGTTTGAAAAACAGTATATACCAAGAAAATAAAGTTTCCATATTAGTTGCTAGATGTATTGTGTCCTTACAATCAAGTGACAAACAAGCAGAGCAGAAATTCAGTCACAGTAGGTGTTCAACACCAGCTGTGACTGAATTCAGTCACTACTGAATATCAGTCACTACTGATATTCAAAGTTTCTCCTTGTTCGCGTACACATGACAGAAGACACTGTTTGATTGCTTGATCCATGGTTTTGTGATCAAGCAGCCGCCACTTTTCAAGCATACGAGTTGACTCGACAGGTGATTAACGTCACGAATGCCAGTACGATAAATGTGCTCCTCCACTCCAGTAGAGGTGTAGACTTTACACTCCATATCTGAGGGTCTAGCGGATATAATCACGTCTTCTGTCATGTGGATGCAACCAAGGAGGACACTTTGAACATCAGTTGTAACTGAATTTATGGTCTGCTTGGTCGTCACTCGGCTGTAACAGCGCAATACGTAGCAATAATGTGGAAATTTACTTTTGTCTGTACTCTATTTTAAATGCTCATAATATTGACAAAATGACTCACATTTGTCTACAAATTAGCAAATTGCAAATTTGCTAATTTCAAATTGCAAATTTGCTAATTTCTTCGGGATATCTCTTATCCCGAATCATACATGTGTCTGGGAGACAGTTATCACTCCGCTCCGTCCGCTGTACTAAATTGCCATAAATTTTTTGGTACAATTTTTCATCCAGAGATATAAACATAAGTGCTGCACTTCTGTATTGAATAGATGCAGAATAAAGCGCCGCCTGCGCTCGTGGAATACACGCCTCCAGCAGTTGATCTCGATAACTATAGGAGAGATAATATTGCCCAGATAACAGACGACTTATCGCTATTGTCATCTGCCTTCCTTCGCGAATCCAAAATCAAAGTTCGCAAATCCAAGTTTGAGCATCAATCGAGTACACATGACGTGAGCATTTATCCAGAAGAATTGGGTATATTTTTAACAAACTTGGATGGATCGCAACGGAGTTCAGTCTGTCCAGATGTTTCCTATACTGACGATATATTGTATGGACAGACGGTGACCAATGAGACTCCAAATTTGCCTGAAATCCTGCCACTTGCTTTATGTGAACCAGGACAGTTGTCATATATAGATAATCTTCTGTCTTCTTCAATGATAGTCAATTCACAGACGAGTCAAGAAACAGTTGCAATGAAACCGGGAAGAATTGATATAGCAGCGCAGTCAAACATGGCGAACATTCCTGAATCTTTAAGCATGATGACAACGAAAAAGCTGAAATTTAAAGACGTGAAAAGAATTCCTTTAAAGCCCAAAGCAAAAATTCAAGACAATCCCGACAGTAGATTCGAGAGTGTAATAACTAGCGATGAAGGTTTCATGAATCTTGCAAATGATCCAGAGATAGATGAAAATGATTTAGCAGTTAGTATGAAATACAACACTTCGCTGGTTAATGCAGGAGTTGGAGGAACATTGGAAGTTTTTGAAGGGATTAAGCAACCAGTGGATGAAGGAATGTCTGAGATTAAGGCTGGAGTGCATGCTGCATTTGTTCGAAGTCAAACGGCACTGCGTTGCATTTGTGTATACCGCATACTTCCACAAGACCAGCAAGATCTGCTTCACAGCGTTTGTGGTAATCACTGCCTGAAATATTTCACTTTTTCACGATCCATTATTTTCATAAATGACTCAGTTTAGTCTGTGCGCTATGCTGCACTAAAACAGGGACCTAAAGAAGGAGAACATAGAAGAATAGAAGCATTTGAAATGTTGGTATAGAGGAGAATGGAGATTGAAGATTGGCTGGACAGAGAGATAACAAATGAGGAGGTATTGAGGAGAGTGGGGTAAACAGGACTATGATTGAAATGATATCTGGAAGCAAGAAAAACTGGATTGGACATGTAATGAGTGGAAAGGGATTGTTGAGAAATGTGATGGAGGGAGGAATGGAGGGCAAGAGAAGACTCAGAAGGCCAAGTATCGGCATGATGGACAACCTGCTCGAGAAGATATCGTATGCAGAGATGAAGAGAAGGGCCGAGGATTGGCTAGGCTGGAAGATTTCGACACCAAAGACCTTCCATGTGGCAGAACATGGAAGAAGAAGATTCAATTTAGTTGAACAATTCTCAAATTTGCACTTTCATGAGATTTTTGTGTGTTAATGAGGAAACACTCATGAGAGGTTAAGAGGTTGCTAATATAAAAAATTTAGCTGCATGGTTTTTTTATGTTTGATTCTTTTATCATATTGGACTGTTTTGGTATAAAGAAGAGATTTATCAATCGCATTGATCTAGTATATTTAAACTATTTGAAAATTTGAGCCTGCAACTTGTACAGATTAGCATTTATAAATGACAGATTAGCATGATAAATGTAAGTAAATAATTTGATCATGAGCCCTCAGAATCTAATTTCTCTGATGCATGTTTATTAATGTTCGTCAACGATGTGTATTTTTTCCTTTGCAGCGTACATGCAAGCATACATTCAATATGTTTTAATTGATAAACTCAAGATTTATATTTGCTGTGTGTATAGTCTGCAAGCCAGGGAACAAAGAATTGGCTTGCGGCCCGGAGTTCCCCGGAGTCACCTTTTACTAGTCGTAAAAGGTGACTAAAGAGGGGGGAGCAGTCTGTGCGTGGCCCGCCACATAGTACCGAACTGTAATAGTCTTTGTTACTACACACGGTCCTTAAACTAGAACCGCACCCACCAGTGTTGAAGCTCAGTGATGGTACGATGGTGTGTGTTTCAGATCGCCTGAATGAATTTGGCAACTTTCCACAAGGGGATTCTAATGGCAGGCAGGTGCTGGGCAACATGTGGCAGGTCGTTGAAAGCATTATCTCATCTGCATTCGATAGACAAAACCTGCTCGAGGATCAACTGCAAGAGCTTCAGAATATCTACACTAGTGAGCAGCTATATTAAATTTTGTTTACTAGGCTTGCATTACAGTGCGGTAAATCGTATTTTTTTTTAAACTGGAACCTCTGACGCTAATCGAAGTTGCGTTTCCAATATATCACGTATTTATATGAAATTCACAGAGATTTATGATGAAGTTTACAGAGAGAGAGAAGAGATTTACAATGCAAATATTGTTGATTAAATTTAAATTATAATGAAGCAGAATATTGTAAGGTAATATTGTGAATGCTCGGCTAATACACGGCCAGCGCAAAGCAGTGCAATAGCTGATAAAGGACACCATAAGCATTTATAACGTCAACAGCCTTGTTACCAATTATGGAATAGACATTGACTATAAAATTTGGTTATCAATAGTGCTGCGAGGCAGTGGCTCCTCTGTGCACTTTTGCTCATGTCAATGCCATCGCAGACACCTTGAAATGCTACATTTTGGATAGCTTAGATGTGTGCCTTTATTGATCGAGCAAAACAGGTCAAAATTTCTCACAATTTCATCATTTAACGCAGACCTTATTTTACTTATAATTGTACATGAATTAAGACACAATGATGAAATACAACATACAATGCAAACAGATAAAAATTGTTCATGAATTGAATACATGCATCATGAGTTTTATCTAGATTCTTAAGCAATTTATATTTTCAAACTGATCATGTTGGCGATGTATAAAACGCTTTCTTTTGAGCAGCATCTGAATGTGGGTTTGCATGTACATATATTTTAAAATATGTCATGTCTTTGAAAAAACATGACATGAAGCAACGCTGGAGTTAAGTTTTAATTTTTTTGTGCCACCTTTCACTGGTTGCAGTTTATATATAGTTCTTTTGCCAGTCTCAAAGATTGATCCCTAATATTGGTATTCACCAATGGGAATTAACCTTGAGTTGGTCAATTGGAGAGTTGAGAGTGACCGTTGTCAATTTCCTATGCCTAGCGTGACGTCACACAATCCGCCGATTGAGCCAACTCAAGGTTAACTCACAATGGTGAATACCAATCTAAGTTAGCACAGGCACTTCTGCACCGTGTGGCTAGAGGCCACACCGTGCCTATGTGCATGGTAGGTATATGCTGCAAGCACTCACTATTGCAGGCGTGGAGTGTCTTGTGGAGATTAAGCATGGACCTTTCATATACCATACTTGGCCATGTTATAATAATTAAATGACTATTTTCGCGCATTATCGATTCAATATTTTCTTGCCATAAATTCAAAAAGATGTGCATTTTGCAGAATTTGGCTTAATGCAGCTCGAGCCCTGTGCCAAACTCAAGGCAGTAACTCAGTCATATATCAACCAATTTCTACAATATTTCACTGGATAAATTAAGTAAATAAATAAAAAAGTTATATTGCTTCCAATAACACCCCAGTCTGCACCCCAGGGGTGCTGACAGAAATTTTCCAAGCCATTCTTAACTGTCCTTGATTATTACCTTTGTGACAAATCATTTACTAACAGGGTGGGGATTTTTGCAAAATTTGCAATGAATCGACCTCCTCTTTTGGCTGAATTTGCAATGAATTTTGGATTCAATTGGGTTTATTTGTAGTTTGAACGAAATGAAAAAATTGTTCAAGAATTTTAAAATAATAACAAATTTTTATCCATCTGGCACATTTAATTTTGTAAGGAAATTTTAAATATGTCGAAACTGTGCTCTTAGCTAAGGCTTTGTTTTATTTCTTGACGTTAGGTACTGGTACCTTTGGGTCCCTCAAAATGCCGCCTTCCAATTCAGCGCACACTTGTGACGAATCGCAATATGCTTCCTTCTCATCAAGCCTGCCGGTAGTACAGCAGCCGCTGTCCTTTCAATACACAGATTTATTGTTTTCAGATTCTACTCTCGGTGGTTCTCAAACAGAAAACCTTCTAGAAAAGGCAAATGACATGAAAGAAATAGATGAACAAGAACAACATAAGTTTGACCTGTCTTCTGTCTTTGATCCGAATCAGAGACAGCAGAGGATCGGTGAAGATCTTATACATGGAAATTCAGCGGCGTCAGCTGAGCATGAAAGCAGAGAGGGGAATGATGTCCGACTTGAATGCAACACATACTTGACACCCAATAGAGAGCCGCTGAGATCTTTTGATATTGGATCTCCTGCAAAGCTTGTTGGGTCTGAATTTGAAAGAAATTCGAATACCATGCACGAAGGTAATGACAGCGTAGCGATTTCAAAGATTCTTCCTCTTATACCAGATGATGCTTTGAAGAGGGAAATCATGCGTCGTGAGCTGGAAAAGTTATACAATGACACACTACAGCCTAGCTATGCTGTAGTATCGGAAGATAACAAAGCAAGGAATGCCATTGAGAGTCATCAGAATAAAATGCCAAACGATATTTCTTCTACAATTACATCAATCAAGGATTCAATAACTAGCAGTTCCGGACAACCAGCCAACAGTCCTTCGTATGCAGCTTCAGTTCTCCCCCATCAAGGTCAGCAGCTGCTCAGTGAAAGTCTAACTGTGCAAGAGAGCCATGTACTGACGAATTATGATCTTCAATGGGCCACGTCAGCTGTCGCTGGAAATACTCAGTCATATGCTGCAAGAAGGGTGGCCAATGAAGTTAAAGTTTGGAAATTCTCGGGTTCTACCATGGAACTTTCAAGTGAAATGCTCACATTGACGGAATCCATTCAGAGCCCGTTCTCGGATATTTCATGCAAATATGGTAAAAAACGAAAACATGACTTCGAGTACTCAGGTGTGTAAATTTGGCTTATTTTGAATCCATAATACTCACAAGTATTTTATTTGCTTTTATATAACTAAATTTGAATTTTGTGCTTGTGTGTGTCAATCAAAAATTAGTGTCTTCCAATTAAATGTTTTTTCAAACTTTGGGATAGATATAGAATTTCTCATTGTATCATTGCTTTACAGTGACACTTTTATTCTATGCTTATTTTCAGCATAGATATTATTCCCAAGGAAATTGAAAAATTGCTTATTATCAAAAGTTGAAGGATATATTTGAAGTCAGAAATCATTTTTTTTAGAACAGAGTGAAATAGCAATAAAAAATGTGCTCATGCATGTTTGCGATAACTTTGTCAACTTTTTGTATTTTTATTCAATTTTATGATCTATGAGATTATTTGCTGTTTGAGCATTATGCAGGTTTCACATCAGTTCAAATTTTGAAAAGCCATCCTTTTTTAAATATTATTATAGTGATCATTCAATTTGCGTATGTAGGCCCTGTCAGTGGTACAATTAGTGTTGCGAGTTTGAACTTGCTTGCGCCATTTTATTCGCAGAATTTTAATATTATCTTTAGAACGAGAGTACAAAAGTGTTTGTGGATGCGTTTGACGCTCAAGCAATGTGTATGGCTGTGCAGATGCTTGTGATACTCACGATAATCTGAGGATGGGTCCCTGTTTCTGGGATGACTCAATTTCTGGGTCAAGGTAAAACTCAGCCTTTGGAAGTCATAATGATGTCATCATGCTGTTTGGACTATGTGACAGCTTTTTTGTATTTTATGTATGAAATTGTTCAATATATTATATAGCGGCAATAGCCCGGAGAGAATTTAGGCCTATTCTTTTTCTTAGTGAATGTCTTTAAATTAATGATGTGAATAAATATTGTGTAACACTAAATACTGGATATCGTGACATGTCAAATTCCTCCAAAGGGCCTACCATTGAACTATTTGAATTGTGTAGTAAATTCACGTCAGCCGAGTATTTTGTGACAAGTTTACTTGCGTTTTATGGAATATGTAAACAATTTAACATACATAATTAGCGACCAATAAACCGCCTATTGTTTGTCGTCTAATATGTTGATGTTAATGTTTTCATACAGGTTTAGATGTTTGCGCCCTGATGAGGACTGCTGGAGCTGGGTTTTTTTTACAACGGGATGCCCTGCCTGACGCAAACCAAATAAATAATTGTCCGGCACGAGGTTGGTAGCTAGCGGCACTTGTGTGTTTAACGGTCTTGTGGAAGGGTGTGTAACGCCATGGTCTCATAGTTTCCGGCACGGGGAATTGAAGCCAGGTCTCTGTATTTCAGAGTCCTACACCTTTACCACTACACCACAACGCCTCGCCATGATGTACAGCTGATTTCGCTATGGTGATGTCAAATATTGATGTATTCTACATCAAATGTGTATATGTATATCGTACACATTTGGGTCGTAGAGGAATAAATAAGGTATAAAAGCATCAAGACAATATAACCTTGATGTCGAATTATGTTCTACAGTTCTACGCACGAACTTGCGTCATTTGTGAAACATTGATTCAAAATGTAATTTTTTCATAATCTCTTTGTTTTTTGAAAGCATTGTTCAATTTGTGTTTTGCAGCTGGCCTGAGGAAGAAAACAGAGAAGTAGCCTGATATGACCAATATGACATCAACTGCTGTTACTTGAATTCTTCGTTCAGGAAATGTCCTATTCTGCTTGCTCCTGTTCCCTCGATAGGATAGATTTGTATAAAAAATAACAGCTGACAATATTTAACCTCACAATTGTTGATCCAGGCTTTCAAACACAAACAGCATCCAAGCTTAACAATTTTCAGTCTGCAAGCGGTCCTACCCAACCCTTCCCTTCTTGACATGATGTCTTACTTCTAAGGCCGATTTTCAATGCCAGTCTTTAGTACATTATAGATATTTGATGGACAATATTCTGACAACTGAACATTTCTGGCACATGCCCTATCTTGATGATTGATTTTTTCAAAGGAGTAGGCTACGGTATTCAGAATTATTGTTATAAACGTTGGTCTAGCTGGTAAGGTGAGGTCACTATTCACTTCTCCCGCTGATGTGTGACTCGTATTCAAGGACTGTGCCACGAAAATAATTATTCACGTTTAGCATGTGGGTTTAGAGATGACACTGGATACCCTTATGAACAAAATATTGCTTTTTACATTGTTCTTTTAATAGTTATTCATGGTTTACCTTGAAAGCATTAAGTAAAGAAGGTGATTTGACAATTATACGAACTGCAAAATAATTCAATTTTTTTAATGAATGTAAGTCACGGTTGTTTGATCTTTATTGTTCTTGTTGGACCAGTCCCGTTATGTTATATACGATAATGTAATAGAAATCTGTTTATAAATGAACAAGTGTGTTGTTATTGTATCTTTTAATTGACTGATTTTTGAGTACTCCATCTTCTTCAATAATTTATTAACCAAGATGATGTATGTGAAATCATATGCTTAAGATCAACTGATCAATTTACCGTAAATGTCATTTTTTTGTAGACCGTAATTAATGCCATTGCAAAATTTTTATGTAAATTGCTGATCCAAAAAATAGTTTTGATCAATGAATAATGATGCTTAATTGCAGAGTTTATAGAACCATGATTTATTGTAGCATTCGCAGAGTGTTGGTAATATATCCTCTACTTTAGATTCAGACTATGGCCTTCCAGCATGCGTAATGCTTATGATTATTTGTGTGTAAAATCCAGCTAATCCAGCATTACAAGGGCAATAGTAACTAGGAATAGTGGTTGTTAATAGCTAGCGGATAAAGAAATTTTCATTGAGTAAAAATTAAAATATTTACACTGTAAATGATTCTTGTTTTTATCTAGCTATTAGCAATCGCTTTTCCTCGTTCGCTTTTGCCTTTGCTATGCTAGATTAGCGCAATGGTGGCTATGATACACTATGATATACTGAACCTTTGGCTCTGATACTCTATGATGCACTTAAATCTTTTACAAAATATGCAACAATATTTAAATGATAGAGAAATGTGCATTTCGGCTGATTATGCAATAGTCGCATAGTTTTATATGTAGGAGTTGTATATGTGTAGACTATAGCAGATAACATTTGATTTGTTTACGGTAGCAATAAACAGTTTCTAATTTTTTTTAATTCATTTATGTTAAAGACCCAAACTTACAATATGCTGCTGCCTTGTAAAACGTTGCAAGCATTGTTTATTATTTAAAATATTGACTTATTATTTAAAATATTTTGACCTTCCAAAGTCATACTAGGAGACTTAAACGGTACTGAAGATCAAATTTGATTTAATTTATTTGTATTTTGTAATATTGTTTGCTTGACTCATAGGAATAGATGATTTCTGACTTTGAACTTCCTGATCACTTTTTATTGTTGTTGCTAATTGCTTTTCTTAAGTAGTTTCTGAAACCTGTACACATATTTTGCTTCTCTTGATATTGAAGCAGTATTTTCTCGGTTGTATTACTGTTTATTAATCCCGAGTGTCGAGTGTCGGATATTGCTATGCACTTGGGCATAGTTGCTTAATTGAGAGTTATTTGGTTTAAATTGTCAGAGAACAAAAATTACGCCTAAATTCAATCAGATCTTTGCAAATTAGATCAATGATATTTAAATAACTTTTCATTATTGGAGAGTTTTTGAATGATCTGAAATCATTCCTCATCATAACTCTCTATTTAAAAACTCGGCCTTGGTGTATCGTTTTACATGGCGTTACTTTTGTTTTGACATTTAAGTTTTGCAATGTACACGTGCAACTTGGAGACTTAATATGCTTAACTTAATATTTTAATTATACAAACTGTGCCTAAACAATGTTGCGTCCAATTTAGTGTAATATCATAAAGTTAACTATTCATTCAAACTGCATTAATAACATATTATTATAAATGGTAATAATAATCATCGCTTTTAGCATCCATTCTAATGCGCTAAATGCAAGCCTGTAACGCTGTTCGTGCTAACACAGGTTAGACGTTGGTATTGGAGCTGGATTTTTGCGGCCGGATGCCCTTCCTGACGCCAACCAAATAATTATCTGGAACGGAGTAGCAGCTAGCGACACTTGTGTGTTTAACAGCCTTGCTGAAGGGCCTGTAACGCATGGTTTCATAGTTGCCGGCGCGAGGACTTGAACTCACGTGTCTGGTCTCTCAGTCTGACGCCTTCACCAGTATGCCACAGCGCCTCGGCATTAATCTTGATAATATCGATTAACTACTTATCTTAGGCTGGGTTTTTCCATCAAGTGTTAAAATTTAATCCAGGTTATGACGTCACCATATCCAATCAGCGCACTGAAAGCCTGATCTATGATCAATTTAACTCTTTGATTGGGTTTTTGGAAACCAATCTTGGATTTAAATTTTAGCACTTGATGGAGAAACCCAGCGTTAAATTTTTAAGCAGTAGCATCTCAATTGTTGATAATCCTTACCTTATTAGTCTAAAATTATGTGTTATTATCAATTTGTACAATAATATATTGTAGTAATATTATTTCGTACCGTTCAGAAGTTTCAATCTGTAGGCCTACTCTTAGTGACCCCTCTTGGTAGAGCTATCACTGTATCTACTCTCTGTCTGATAACATTGTCATGTTGGCTGTAGTCACTAGACCACAGCGAGGCGCTGCGGTGGTGTAGTGGTTAGGGCGTCGGACAAATAGCTTAGACTCTAGACTATAGATGACCTGGGTTAAAGTCCTCACGCCGGCAACTATGAAACCATGCGCTACAGGCCCTTCAGCAAGGCTCTTAAACACACAAGTGTTGCTAACTGCTAAACCCGTGCCAGATAATTGTTGATGTGGTTGGCGTCAGGAAGGGCATCCGGTCATAAAAACTTAGTTCCTGCAGTCTCCATCAGGGCGCAAAACGTGTAACCTGTGTGAAAACAGGGACATTAGCATAATAGGCGTCAAAAAAAGCGGTTAGTTAGCTGAAGTCTTTCACAAAATTTACAAAATATGTATTATTTTCAACCAATTCAAAAATGCATAGATAAACTTTAAAAATAAATAATGTTGAATAATAATTATTGTTTAGTTGCCGGAGTTTCATAACAGCATTATATTAAATATAATAGAAAATGTAATTTAGTTGAATATTCCAGATCTTTATGTGTTCAGCTGCATTAACAAGATCACTCTACATACGCACCTAAATTATTACAGAAATAAGACGCATACGTTGTTTGTTTAATATTATAACATATTGTTATGACGAACACGAGAATAAACTTTGATCTTTAAACAATTATTGTAACATATTGCCATAGGACATGTTACTTTTATTATAAATTGTCACAAGTCATTGTCATTACAGGAATTCTCTGAATACTAAAAGTTCTTTGCAAATAATAATCGATAATTTAAGCCAAAAAACATTCCATATGAGTTTCAATTAGAATAATGAATGGACAAGAATAAAGTACTGACGTGCGACATTGCATGTCGCACGTACTGTTCATCACAGACATTTTACTATCACGAATAGGGTAAATAAATTAATTTCAGTCTTTGGCAACTGTAACAGCCTCTAGAGCAGTGTTTCTCAATCGCAAAAAATACTTGCCTAATTTTAAATATCCCCTACAGTCTAAGAAGCAATTGTTATAGCTTTTAGTGTTGGAATTGTAATAAAAGGAATATCATGTGAACAGATCAAACTCATGCGATGAATTTACTTTCGTTGTTATTAAGCTCAACAATTAAGGTTTCCCTGAACTTCGCTAAGAAAAACTGAGATTCCTGAAGGTAAATAAGTTCAAGGGCCTCTGCTCTAGAGTAAGGACAAATTTCAAGCTTCAGTGTCCTAAATATTGTGAGGTCCTTAATCTACACCGTGAGTGAAAAAAAACATGGCAGCCCATAATTCACTATAACTCAGTCAAACGTAAATCGATTTGCAAAACTTTTGCGCTTCTCAGAAGCCAACTAAATTTGCAATAAAATGCACGTAAGATTTTTCTGAACATCCTAATCATTTTGTTGCAGTTCTCCGAGAAAGTTAAAAAATCAAAAGTGTTCATTTCATGTAATGATAAAGGATATGTTTTCATAAGATATTTCTAGCATGACTGACGACTGTTGCTGAGAAAGGGGAATTATGTTATTGTATAAGTTTCACCGTGCTTGACTCCAGGAGCAACAAATTTGAGGTCGGTACAACTCAACTACGACACACTAACTGACATCACGACGTGCACGGACTCAACTGTTCATGAGCATTGCAAAGCTTCGGGTGCAATCTGCTTTTTCTTAAACAATACTATGTCCAACTGATTTTACACTGCTGTGTGAGCTAAGGCAAACATTCTGAACATTGATAAGACATTCTCAACACGAAATGTCACGAAATGCCTACTAATTTGAGAAAAATGTTTTCATTTAGATTTGTATGCTAGAAAATCAGCTATTTTAATTTTTCATCTTTCTCAGTGAACTGCGACCATATGATTGGGGTGTTTGAGAAAACAGAATACACATTTTGTTACAAATTTAGTAGGCCCTATAGCAATCCAAAAATTTTGCAAATCTGTTGACATCTGACGGAGTTGTAGTCAAGTATTTTCTGCCATGTGTTTTTTTTACTCACGGTGTAGTTAAAGTAACCTGCGCAGTGCACAAGTCCTACAAGTGAAGACTCCTCTGGCTTGCTGCAATTTAACTTTGCACGGATCAGTTGTAGACTAAATACAGGCATACAGTCATGTACATTGTACATGACTCTATTTGCAAAAATGATGCCTACAGGCATATTTAGCATTTTACATATAAATTATAGGCGCTATATTACATCAAATATTTATAGACGTTCACGACTGTCGATGCCATTTAAAAATATAGTGACTAGATTCACCCAATAAAACAAACAATTTGAACGATACCCAAAAGCTATCATTATGCACGTTGATATCACCAAGCTCTCTTTTGCCTCGGCCACAACTCTTGACTTCACGGGTGATACGCCGCGGGGCCCTTGGGCGGTGGCTGATACATCGAGTTGGGCCCCACGCTCGCTATCTTCGAAGGCGGCGCGTAACTCTCCGGCATTTTCCTCTGGACGATAGCCGGGGGGTAGAACCCCGCGCCCGGACCGGCCGACTGCAGGCCGGCCCCGAACATGCCCGGGGGAGGCGCGGCCACTCTCATTGGCCCGGCGGCGCGCACCCCCGTGCCGAGGTGCATGGACGCGGGAATGCGCGGAACGGTTGGTTGAGTGGGCATCATCAGCTCATCCTCATCGTCCTCCTTCTTGATGATGCCGCACTTCTCGCCGAGCCATCTGAACTTGGTGACAATCTCCTCCTGGATGAGGTTGAAGGCCATCGAGAGGATGGCCATGCCGATGACCATGTAGACCGCTGTGCCGACCATCTCAAGCTGCCCGGTCACCGTGTTGAAGTTTGACGTGCTGGCAGAAAATTAAAGATCATAGAAGAATATGCTTGTAGTGAAACTAATGATGTTGTTTACCTGTTTTATATATATCTTTCATTCACACCAAAAGAGGCAAGTAGGCTAAATGAAAGATTAGAGATGATACTGCATGCTTGTAATGATATTAACTGCTTTATGTAATTATACTAGTATCTGTTATTTGCATGGAAAGAGGCATAAAAATATATATAATTCAAAATATCAAATATTTTTGAGATGTCTAAATATGGTGGGCTAATTGTGCTAGTGTAATTAACTGATAGTATTATATTCTATTAACAAACAATGTACATCAAAATCAATACCGTTGCCAGGTGTATGAGCATCAGGAAAAAGCATATTCGACAAAGAGTCAATGCAAATCAATCCCGATGGAGCTATTGTAAGTTTCTACTTAGCCTCACCAAGTTTAACACATTCTTTATGCTACCGAACTTAGCTACCCTTCCATTTAAACCAGCCCGCTGCAGTGCACCAGGGCGCCTACCCCGGAACGATATCTCCGAATCCGATGGTGGAGATGGTGATGAAGCAGAAGTAGGCTGCAGCGAACACGTCCCACCCGTCCCAGACGGAAAACAGCAGCGCGCCCATGCCCAGATAGCTGATGATGAGGAGCAGCGTGACGGTGAGGGGCACGCTGATCTTGTCCTCCTCGTCCTCCTCGTCGTCCTCGTCCTCGTCCACGATTTCTGGGTGTGCGCTCGGGTGGTGCTCCTTGTTGTACTGGTTCTTCCACTCGTCCAGCTTCTTCGTCGCGCGCACTCCCTGCATATAGTGTTAATAATAATCATCATCGTGTTTGATGTCCATTCTAATGTGTTACAGCAAACCTGCAGCGTAGTGTTCGTGTTGACACAGGTTAGACGCTTATAATTATTAAAGCTGGACTTTTATGTCCAGCTGCCCTACCTGTCGCCATCCAGACTAACATAGTCCGGACAATATAATACCCTGGACGATGATTATCATGCAGCTGGCGACATATGTGTGCTTAACAGCCTTGCTGAAGGGCCTGTAGCGCGTAGTTTTATAGTTGACAGCGCCAGGAATCGAACCCAGGTCCTCTGGACTCAAAGTCCAATGCCTTAACCACTACACCACAGCGCCTTGCTGTGGTAAATGCAGTGCATATTGTAAGAAAAATTGACAACTACTAGCACTATTAACACAGAATAGAGCTTTTCCTTACTGTGAAGATTGAACTCGCAAGCGGCGAAGGGGGAGCTGACGGAGAGATTTTTTGTCTCCGTGGGGGGGGGTCTGCTGACGTGAGCTTGTGAGGCCGTTGTTTTGTGTTTCTTTACAATAACGCATTAGTTTTTTTTACAACTGCACATCTCCTATGCAGTACTCAATCAAACATTTACCACCGCACATTTTCACGTCCGGCCGCACATTTCGCCTACAACTGCACACAAAGCTGCGCCCTGCCTGCATGTTGGAGTTGGCCTCGCGCATGCGCAGTAGCTTGTTCTTGCGTTTGGCGCAGTAGCCGAAGCAGCAGACGTTGATGTAGACGTAGCGGAAGACGTCCGCCATGATCTCGCCGATGTTGGCGAGGCAGAGCAGCATCAGCGGGATGCCGAGCACGGCGTACGCGATGCAGACGAGGCGACCCCAGAACGTCTTCGGCGCGATGTTGCCGTAACCTGTGAGATACGGACAGGACATCGCGATGAGGTGAAAATAACCCCGGACGGAATGAAACCGTTAGTAGTTTTAGGCTTGGCATAGACGAGCATGTCTTTAATAGTTATATTATGAAGTCTGGACAATTAAAAAAATTGTTTCTGGAATGTGGTAGTATACAATTTTAACGCAACAATAATTGCATACATTATACATTGCGTACAACTATACATTTCAAAACCGGCCGCATGGGAAAGAAACAACAATCCCTTATAGACCAAGTTACATCACGTCTTCAGGAAGAATGCGTAATGACACATCTTGCGTAAACATAGAGTTTCAGGGATGACGCGTCTTGCGGGAAGACGGCGTCGCTGAATACCCGCAAAGTCAAAAACGATACATCAGATTTTGCGAGTGGAACTCTCCCGGGAAGACGCCTATAGAAGACGTGATGTAACTCTACCATTACCGTCACAACCCCGTCAGCCTGCATCAAACGGCAATCACAAGACCAGCGCATCCAGCCTCTACCGACCGACGGTGGTGAAGACGGTGGTGGAGAAGAGCAGAGCGCCGGGGAAGTTCCACTGGTAGCCCACGCCGCTGTCGGGGTCGTTCATGGCGGAGCAGTTGAGTCCGTTGTAGCCAAGCGCGAGCACGTCGGTGCGAAACTGCGCGAGCTGGGTGTGGAACGCCGCGATGGCGTAGGAGGAGTCGAGAGGGTTGCGGTAGTTGGTCGCTATCAGCCAGATCTGAGCGTCGAATCAATTACAATCCACAGTTATGGAAGGCACATAATAGTCTAGACTCTTCTTCTTCAGTGTTCTGCCACATGTATGACAGAACTTTGGTGTCCAAACCTTCCACCCTAGACGATCCTCAGCATTTCTTTTCATCTCTGCATACGATCCTTCTCAAGCAGGTCATCTATCATTCCGATACGTGGCCTTTCCGGTCCTCTCTTCTCCTCCATTCTTCCCTCCATCACATCTCTCAACACTCCCTCTCCTCTCAATACATGTCCAATCCAGGGTTTTTTTTTTTGCTGTCACTTCCATCATATAGTCCTTGTTTCCCCCACTCTTCTCAACACTAAGTCTTCTTCATTCGTTATCTTCTCTGTCTAGCTAATCTTCTCCATTATTCGCCATACCCACATTTCAATGCTTCTATGCTTCTGATGTCCTCCTTCTTGAGTGTCCAAGTTTCAGCGCAGAATAGTGCCACAGACGAAACCACCGCCTTCACATGAGTCCAGACTCTAGGCTACTCATTCCCTTCTAGTGGACTATCAAAAGGCTAATCCATGGCGCCCAACGTCCAACCCCTCCACACCAGTCCTGGCGATCATCCGCCATTCTCTTCATGCTTAGATACGACTTCCTTTCCAGTAATTCATCTATGATTCGTATTCTTTTCCTTCCTCTCCTTCTCTTGCCCTCCATCTTCTCTTCAATTCCTCTCACTACGTGCCAAATTCGGTTATTTCTCTGCACAATCATTCATGTCCACAAGATAGTATTCTTTTTCCTTCAACGCTTGCTAACACTGTTGTTCTTTTCTCTGCGCGGCTAATTTTAATGGTTATAAAACTACAAACAAAACTGCATACACCACTGCAGTCCATCTTTTTGAATATTGAACGATGATCCGTTTGATCATGAAACCCTATTGTCTAACCTGTATGAGGCATATGTCATACAAACTTGAAACGAAGCCAAAAATTGCGCAGCATCAAAACGAACTACCTTAGTGATGGTGTTATTCTCCATGGGGTCGTACTTCTGCTCGCCCTGCACGCACTGCTGGTACTCGTTCGTGCGCTCGAGGTGCATGAAGATGAAGGCGCCTGCCACGGCGTACAAACACACCACCACGACCAGCCCCAGCTGCGAGAACGTGAACTTGGCCGCTCGCTTGCAGCAGTCCCTGCGCACAGCCCGCTTGTCCTCCAACTCCTGCTCCTCCTTAGATAGCGGCGGCCTGGGAGCGGAGCCCGGCCCTCCACCGCCTGCCCCGGGGCCCTTGGGAGGCGGTGGCGGTAGCGGTGGGCGAGTGGTGGACATGGTGGCGCCTAATTGCGAGCTGCGGCGTCTCACGTTGGAGACGGTAGTCGTCGTGAACGTGGAGTATGCGCAGGTCTAGCGGGAAGGGTTAATATGTCTGACAGTCCTGCAACAAGGGCAGTCGCTGTTCAGTGTTTTCACACATACATTTAGGCAACCTCAAATTATTGAGCTCTGTCCAAACGCAGTGTCTTTTAGCATATGTAGTTAATTTGAGTGGGCGTAGTAAACCTAAAACGAGGTTTTTATAAATTTATACGCCTAATATGATGTGGGCAGGCGTGGGCAGTGATTTATACAGGAATTTGTGAATGGGGGTGTGTAAGATAAAGTTGGGGGGGTGTCCCCCAACCATTTTTTTTTACACCCCCCCCCCCCAATGGGGGGGGATTGGGGGGGTGTACCCCCCAACAGTGACTAGTCTGCGCTGGTAAACATTGAGTAATGCTGAACAGGGTTAGATTTGCTGAAAAAGAGCAAGGGGGGTCGAAATTTTTCCCCTCCAGTACCACCTCACGACGGGGGGGTGGGGGGGTGCTGACCGAAATTTTTAAACGAAACCAGGGGGAGTTCCAATGCGAACTAGGGGGGCTTAACACATAGCTTCCAAAAAAACCTCGACACCCCCCCAAACACCCCCCCAAACACCCCACCAACACAACTTTTCGCAGGGGGGTGTTCAGTGTTTCTAGGGGGGGTCTACACCCCCCCAATGGGGGGGTGGTATAAATCCCTGCACTACACTCTACGCCTCCTAAACATAACCCTGTGTTAACCATATAACCTGTCGTGTACACTGCCCAAAAGCGTTTGACCGACGCTTCGGCAAAACGCTATCTTACGTCACGGGAAAAGCGTTCTGATTGCGTCTTTTAAAACAGGCTTAGAGTAACTGTTACGCTCTTGAAAGCCGCGTAAGCCTACGATGTGGTATCAAAGTAGGTTTACACGCGTAATGCTACGCCTGCCGGTTTTAAATTAGGTACTAAAACGGCCCTTGTGCGCTGCTGTGCCCTTAAACAAACAAACAAACAAGCAAAGTAGGGCCAACTACGTCTGTACGCTAAGCTTTGCCCTGACGATATGTAACGTGAAAAATTGCCACTTAAGTCCCCTGCACTTTAAGAAAATGTAATATCTGTGCTGCTTTCTTTGTTCTGTGCCACTTTCTTTGTTCGCAAGTCCACGAATGATAACACTGTAGGCCTAGTATTTGGATTTTTTGTCAAACAAGTGCATCCACTGCGCGCAGTCTCACGAGGTGCGTCGAAACCAATCAATTACCGCAAGGCACAATGAGCTATACATATTGTTTGTGAAAGAACGTTACGAGTAGGCGCAAGAATATGTTGCTTAATTAAACACGAGACGATCTAGTACCAAAATGTTTGCCGCCCATGGTGTATTGCAAAACTAGGTAACACTTATTACCGTAATACGGGAAGTGCCCTCGCAGTGACATAGCAAGGTATGCAACGACTTTCGGGTATACTGTTACGCCGAGTGTTCAATGGAGAGTTGTTTGAACCGTAGTTGAACGATCCAGGATTATTTGAATAGCTCCCCAATGTTGGCGTGTTATTGAAACAATCCTGGATCCAATTGCGAGATTTGATTGGATCGTGACGTCATTTTTGTTCTGTGGTTATTAAAACCGAATAACTCTCTATTGAACAACTCGGCCTTAATGTCGAAGATCCTATCGCGTCTCATTCATATCTTCGCGGTTTCTGCAGCTCCGTGATCAGAATATGCGAACTCTCGAGTAGGCTAGACAAGTGATTTTTTTGCGTTTGAGATAATTGATAATTTTACAAGGGATCGTCTGAGTTTGATCTAGTTACTTCAACGACAAATAATTCTATCGTTCGAACACTTGCGATGACAACGATAATGAGAACAAGATTTTCAAAACTAATTAATTGCTATCCGAAATGGAGAGGAGAAAACTCGAAAATGATCTTGCGCCTGTGGCTCAACAGGCGGCAGTGACATAGAACGTAGGTACAATGGCGGGCCAATGACAGAAGCGTTGCGCTGAAAAAAGCGTGTGGCCTAGGCCCCCTACTGATTTGAAATGCTGGCCCTTTTGCACAGAAATCAGGCCAAATTGCATACAAGGGCAAAATGGAGTATGGCAAGCAATCTTCATCATTTTGATCCGTTGATTGAACCTGTGGATTGCGGAGAGATGATTCAAAGCTTGGAATATTTTTATTATTATAGCCTATGCTAGCTACATGTACATGTAGGCCTACACCCTTGCCCGTTTTGTGTTACTAATCTTCAGTGTTCTGCCAAATGGCAGGTCATTAGTATATAAACCTTGTGCTGTGAGGAACCCGAAACAAACGTTCCGAACAGTTTGATATGATGATAGGCCTAGATCTTTCTTGACGATACTTAACGAAGTTATGCGATGCCATCCCGAATGGCTTATAATCTTACCTATTTATCGGTAACTTCGTCATAGACCAACGTCAAAGTTTAGCTCATTCGTCTGAGTTGAAATTGGCCGCGTTATTAATAAGGCTAGTTACTCATCCAAAACCTTATGCGTAATGTTAAAGACACGCGAGAAGTCTGGCTGACCTCGTTATAAACAGATTTAGCAGAACGTCGGAGAAAGCAGTAAAATGTGCTTATAAGTAAACCAACATTGTAGCGCAACTTGAAAATCTGAATCAGAAAGTTTAATCGCAGAGAATCCGCTGAGATGTCTCCGAATAGAATTCTTGCGACTCTACATGCGATCCTGATAATTTGTCAATATGACGTTGTTGTCACGACGGCATCCATATCAGTTCCATATTTAATCGCGTCTCTGAACGGGACAGCGGTGTGCGGCGTAGGGGTAGCGCTGAACTTGGCCCCCCCGCTGTGGGATGAAGGAATGACGACCGAGGAGGCCCCCCCGTGCGCCCCTTTGTCCGTCCGCTGTGCCCTGACGTGTCAGCAGAACTCGCCCAACTGCAGCTGCTTCAACTACCACACGAACGGGTCTTGTGAGTTCTTCAGCGCGTCACAGAGCGTCAGCGTCACCGTCCAGCAAGGATGCACGCTCTGGGCGGTAGAATATGAACGTGTTAATCTGCATAGGTTAATCAGTTTGAAAGGACCTTATTGAAAACACCAGAATAGCCTGATTTTGGCAGTCTATCACTGTAACACCGGTACAGCAGTAACTTGAGCAATCATTAGCTGTGAAAGAAGAGTAAACTGCAATAAAGCAGCTTCCCAGCTTGAAATAGGCCTACGTCTTGTTCACAGACGAACGTTAACCGCGTGTATATTATCAACCCGTCAATTGGATTTTTGCTAAAATCGGATGGATGGTAAAGTAAGCCTATTCATGCTAGTTAGTGTTTAGTACAGCCAACAAATTCGTTTTTGCCTGCTGTAGTTTTGGAATAAATAATTTTGCTGCATAATTATGGCCGACGGTGTAGATTGCAAATATTCTTATTTAACGTTGGACACATGTCATGCCTTTGCATATTGAGGTGACGCATATATATTACGAATTATCAAAAATTAACGCTAATGTTGGATTATCCGTAGGTTTAGTATTAGCATTGCCGCTTAGGCTTACATAGGCTGTAATGCATCATGAATAATGAAAGTACAGTATGCAAACCAGCCGGGCCATATCATTCGCGTGAAGAATTTAGCAAAACGACAGCCATTTAAAAAAATTGTTCGTAATTTTTAGTTGATCTAAGAAGAGGTCGATTTTTGTAAATTTCTGCGAAGCGGCTTATTCCCTCTGCGGTTTATCAATTGTGAACATCTCCTTTACCGTTAGGCCCTGTATTTTTGTAACGTTGTTTTCTTTTCTAGGAGCGTGCTGTAGTCTAATTCAGACATGAATTTGTGTTGCAGCCTGCTGTAAATGCTGCGTTGAACCTCTTGGGTAAGAGTCTTCTTAGTAAGAATATTGACAGAAATGTAGTAGTGGCAAAGCTGGCCAATGATCAGGCATCCAGAGAGTAAGTTAGTAATCTAAAGGTCGATGCCAGTGATCTGCCGTAACTCCTGCATTGGCTTCTCACTCGGTCGAGGAACAGATTGTGACGGGCGGCGTATTGCTGTTATTCAGAAAAACGTTTTGTTAGCGCTGATTTGAACTAATCCATGAAGTCAAAAAATTATATTGGTACCCACCATTGCGAGTTAACCTCGAGTTGGTCAATCGGCGAGTTAAGAGTGACCCCGTTGTCGATCTCCTGTGCCTAGCGTGACGTCACTCAATCCGCCGATTGAGCCAACTCGAGTTTAACTCGCAATGGTGAATACCAGTGTTTAGCGTGGCGTCAGTAATTTAAGGCAAAATTATATTGCGTTGATATTTTGTTATAGTCTTATTATTTTTATTTTAAATTATTAAAACTAAGGTGTTACTGGCCCTTCAGGCAACGTCATTTTGTAATCGTCCTGTTTATATTGACGCAAAATAAAAATAAAATCAGATAAAAACAAATCGTGCAGAGAGGTT
>JAQIWG010001862.1:0-22515 GCA_034695025.1 Chamaedrilus cognettii | reverse complement strand
ACATTAAAACTATAAAACATTAAAACTATAAAACATTAAAACTATAAAACATTAAAACTATAAAACATTAAAACTATTATTTATATTTTCACTTCAAATCAATAGCAGCGAATCAGCGATCAATTTTGACCACGATCAATCTCATTTGTAAATTTCTGTCTTCATCCGTTATCATATCGGCACTCCCGCACAATCCCGCATAATATCTACAATCCCGCACCTACGATTCAAGCAAACGATATTTTTCCATCTCCGTTTGCATGACATATTCTTGGTGCGTTAAAAGTGCAGTATACATACATACATTCATACATACATATCGATATATTCTTTATATATATTACAAATTTCTCAAATGTTTACAATGTAACTTTTTACTTAAATCAATAACAGCAAATGTACAATCAATAACGGCGGACCAGTGATTAAATTTTTATGCCATCATTCTCGTTATAATTTGATATTCGTTAATTATAAACACATAATAAATTTTTCGGTATTTACAAGCATGCGTTTCCACATGACATGATATTTTATTCTATTTACCCATTATTTTTCTTATTTCGCAGTGTTCTTCGCAACGGTCCCGGACACAACATAGTAAATTGTACCCTGCAGCCCTGCCCCTCCTGCCACCATTGGGCAGGACGACGCGTTGTGGCCGAGTAGTCTAAGTCGCTGGTCTCGGATTACGAGTGCGGCAGTTGTTGATTCAAATCCCGGCAGCGGCAAGGATTTTGAGTCATTTTCTGCACCCTTTGGCAAGGGTGGTTTAAATTCGTCAGACGCAAGTGTTCCTGCGATGCCTACCAGTCTACGGTGGAACCACCACCAGCAATCATCGGCTGGTGCAATTGGGCATCGCCTTTTCCCCGTAAGGGGCTAAAACAACCACAACAACAACAGCAATGTTCTTTGTTTCAGCCGTACACGTTCAGCGCGATCGTTGGTCGTGACGACTGCTTCGACTGCCTCGTGTCGTACTGCAGCGGCCTCGGCCTGCCCTGGGCCGTCGCGCTCTTCAGCAGCGCGCAGCACCAGCAACAGCGCAGCAGGGGAACGCCGCAGCGCGACACAAAGGATGTTATGTATTACAGAGGAGAGTCTGTGCGTGGACTGCAGGAGGGTTCGTACCTTCTCAGTGAGCTACATGCAAGGATCGATTACGACGATCTGACGACTTTTGCAGAGTAGACGCATTTTGCGTTTTTTTAGTTTTAGTTTTTTATTGTTTTTATGCTATTCTGTTGATTTTGGTTAGTTAGGAATTTTTCTAGTTATGAGTTCAGTTGTGAGTTTGTCTTGTAATGATTCGGTCGTGTTATGATTTAGTTTGTTTATAATTTAGTCTTATTTTGATTTTACTTGTTTATAATTTTGAATATGACATTTTTCAACAAACTTTGGTTTACGCTAAAGTTTCTTTGAGGGATTTTGTCTTAGATATATAAAGAATTTTCTAAATGAGCTGATAGCTACAATACTACTTTGAATGATGGTTACAACTTCTTTAGTTTGCATACATCTAAGACAAATTGTAGTGATATTACAGTCTTTTGCATGATTAGTGTAGAATTTGTGATCAACTCACCATAGAATTTGTTTGTTGCAACTTCTACATTTTGAATTTACGTAGGGAGACGCTATGGTGTAGTGGTTAAGATGTCCAGATGATAAGTCACAGGTTTGGGGTTCAAATCTCGCTGCCAAACATTGTGTTGGACCCTTAGCAAGGCTGCCAAACGAGCATGTGTTGCTACCTAATAAACCTAATGATCGCTCCAGGATAATTTATTATTCCGGTTGGCGACAGCAAGGGCATCCACTCATAAATTGCCAGGTTCAGATAAATCTATAGCCTGCGTTAACACGAACGCGCAACACTAGAATGGAGCTCAAAAACAGTGATGAGAGATTATTTATATTAGTGTATGTGTTTAATGAAACGATTGTCGTTCATTTATCCCAAGCTTGTCGATGCTTTGTATAATAATGTATAATTTGTATAATAATGCTTTGTATAATGGCTGTTACTAATAGTATCGTAAGTTTTATGACAATTCTGCTTAATAAGTTAATTATAAATGACATGGTGTAACAGAAACAACAACTATTTACCTCCATTCTACTTAAAATTTGCAATTGAAAAAATTGTTATTTGTGTTGAATTTGTTTCGTTGCGACTAATATCATAGTTAGCACGTGGATAATGTATATATATATTTTTATTTGTAGTGTTAAATTCTCCCCAGGGTGACTCCCAGAATAAATGGTGTTAGACTTGTGTGGTCTATCAACGTCGCATAGCGTGAGCGATATGGGTCATTTTGAAGATTGTACATACATGAATAGTTGAAAACTCCTGTGTCAAGTTATTGTAGTATACTGTAAAACGGGCCATTTTCGCATGCCTGTCATTTTGGGGAATTTCCACGATCGCTGAAACTGGCAAAAACTAAAAAATAATTAATTTAAATGTTAAAATAATAATTAATAGTAACAGTTAATTAAATAATTAATTGTAGTGTTATTACAAAATAGCCCTGCATGAAGCATATATAATGGGCAGCCCCAAGAATGCAAAAATTAAGTGCGCAAAATTTATGAGGAGCAAAACCGGGAAAATAACATGCAGCGAAAATTTTCTGTTTTACAGTAACCTACATTTGCAACTTTGCGACCAGCTGAACGACAGATTTTTTGTCAGATATCAGAGAACTTTTAGCGATGCGGCTTGCCGTTGTGTTGTCAATGAGGCCTAATTTTTTAGGCTCTGGTGCTTTTGTTTCAATGTTTGAATCATTTGAAATACAAATTTGCGTTAATTTATGAAGAAAAATATGCAATGTATTTATGCTTCACGAAGAAAAATATGCAATGTATTTATGCTTCACGAAGAAAAATATGCAATGTATTTATGCTTCACGAATTAAATGAAGGAGAAGCCCGCACCTCAAGAATGTCGAGTTGCGTACAGTGCCTTAGAAATGACCTAGGCCGTGTTTCAGCGCTCAAAAAGTAGGCATAAAAAAAGCAAGAAAAAAAAGAACTTTGCCGTTTCGAAACAATGCCTCGTTTTACTGATTCACATTTTGTGTGTTGTGCAAATTTGACATCCTCAGTGTTTATTTTTTGTTGAAAAAGATTATTTTCTTTTAAGCGATTTTACATTTTTAGAATATTTACTGAGTTTTTCTAGCCAATGCCGGTGTGGATGAAAATTATAAGTTATTCTTGCTCGCCTTGTTTAGATTTAATTACAAGATTAAAATATTGATTCAGAAAAATTTAGGCTACTGCAGTTTAATAAATTATATCATAAGTTGTAGCACAGATCTTATTATATAGTAGGATATGTAATATTTAAAGACTTTAGAAAAATGGTCAAAATAAATAAATAAATTATTTTTTAGCGCTTAAAGTTGCAGCAATTTTGTTGAGGAACTGCAACAACTTTATGTGTTTTCAGTTATAAAAACGACTAATATTTTATTAATAATATGTGATTTGGTTTTTAGTGATTGACAAAGAGGGTTTTCAAGCTGCTTTTAATGAAAAGTCTGCTTACAAAGTTGTTCGAAGCTGTTTTAGTGAGAAAAATTGCTTTTTTTGCGCAAAAAATATACGATAATTATGTAGCAAAATACGCGATTTTATGCCACAAATCAAAAAAGACACGATATACGCAGAAATTGAAAAGGTTTCTGGCAAAGGCAATTACATTTTTCTAAGGTCCTTAATCGTATTACGTATAATTGACATGAAATTAAAAAGCTATATTTTATAGGCTTCAGTGTGCAAATGTGTTACGCAGATTGATGTTAATAATTAGTGGTCAAACGGCCTACTTCCTTTGTACACTGTTTTTGATTTTTGTTTTATCTAACAGTTAAATGTGTTTGACAGTGCAAAAGAAATTGTAAAATTTCTGTCGATAGCCGCTGTGACGCGCATCTGCTGCGGTTAGCAACACCCATAGCAACGGCGGCAATCGTGGTTGGTTTTCCGTGTAATCATTGTAATGTACCTGAAGAGTTCGATCGTATAATTGTGGACTGCATACCTTATGTGCAGCCGACTGCCTAATGTACTTATCGGTGTCATTTATATGCGCTATTTTTTGATAAAATTTTAAATCGCTTGACAAACAACTGGATGTTTGAAAGATCTGATTTTTCCCCTAAGAGCGTCTGTATTTGACAGTATATTGATGCTAACAGAATGGTAGTTCTTGATCATAATACTGTCAATTAATATTTAACAATTTTGAAGGTGATTAAAACTGGCACAGTAATGAAAAATTCCGGAGGTTGACCTCTGGTTTAGGTTCTGTGTAGCAAATTTACACATCGCACTTGCATTGAACCGCAAACATGTCACGCTCTCATATTGCAGTACGGCAGCGTACTGCAATAGGGAGGGACTTATATCCCTAGATGTATAAATTTCGTTATATAATTGCAGATCGTTATAATGGCAGTACATTATCCAGAGCTATTATGGTATTTTTTTGACGAAAGTGGCAAAGCTCGATAACCTAAAGCTATTATGCTATCTTTTAAAAAGGTGGCAAAGCAAAAATTGTGACATTTCTACTTTGTTGTTAAGCAATTTCTTGTTAAAAGTTAATATGCTTTATTATGATATCAGTACATTGTTCTCTGTAGGCTTTAGTTAACAATACAAGCAAGAGCGGAAGAAGGAAGATGGCGGAGAAAGAAGAAAGTGAAACTGAACAGCCACTTACACCACAGAGCAAACGTGTCTTTGTCAGTTGTGTTGATTTATACGCGGGGCGCAACCTTGCTAAGGTCAGTCAAAATCCAATAGGCAATTAGCCTACTTTATTGACCATTTTTGATGCCCATGAACATGGTTAAGTTTAACCTTGATAAAAAATGTGTAGCGTTACGCCTGCTCTTTCTAAAACAGGCGTAGTACAAATGCTCAGCTGAAACTGTTTTTTGACTGCTTGTTTGTTGGCTATTCATGATCATGGTGTCCAGCGATATTCTGGGTACGCCAGAGGGCGACTAACACTCATTAGTTTTGAGGGTGCATTTGAAGTGCTAGATGCATTTTATTGTAAGCAGATGCAAGGACATTAATGGATCTGCACCTACTATGAACCAAGTTTGGCTAGGCCGCAAGTGCAACTTAGGGTGGATTCTATAGACGCACCTTTACGCCCGG
Organism: Chamaedrilus cognettii; assembly: GCA_034695025.1. Classification (NCBI taxonomy): domain Eukaryota; kingdom Metazoa; phylum Annelida; class Clitellata; order Enchytraeida; family Enchytraeidae; genus Chamaedrilus; species Chamaedrilus cognettii. The sequence goes on along the minus strand of JAQIWG010001862.1, from coordinate 17,322 downwards.
CTAAGCAAAGTTCTTGCTAAGGAACGGAATTTAACGGCAACTCTTCACTGCCATTCGAAATAACTTGCAATAATATTTATCAGTAAAAAAATTTATAAAAATTTCCCCAATAAATGAGCTTAATTTGATTCAGGTTAAACAGAAAGCTATTTTGCTCGAAATCTATATACGACGTCATTTTTATTAAGATGATGTATCTTAATAAAAATGACGTCGTATATTAATTCAAATGGACTAAGCAAAGAGTTATTTGAATGGCAGTTAGGAGCTGCCGTGAAATTATCTCCTAAGCTAAGGTAAAGGTAAAGGTGGGAACAAAGGAACGACTATAGAATCCACTCTTAGACTTTTGACCGTTACCGAAAATGGGCTGAAAGTGTGCGGGGCACTTTAGGCCATTTTTTAAACCAGCCGTTAGTTCAAAAATAGCCTGTTTCGGCGCCGAAACCGTGGTCAGAGCCGATTTTCGGTTGGCCTCTAATCAGTGGTCGTTGTACGCGATTATTTGTTGCGTGTGTCTGTAGTACATGTATGTGTAGTATGTGTTTGTAGTATGTCTAGTAGTATGTGTTTCTGATATTTGTAGTAGGATGCTGAGTATATGTATCCGGTGTTGATCTGCCAGTCGCCAAAATTGCCAAAAAAATATTTTGGAGCAGTTGGTGAATTGTTTTCCCATTTCACAAATGCCCTTGGTATATTTTTTTTATCCTTTGATAGTTAATAGAAGCTCAATTATTGGCTTTATCATAGTGACGATGAGAGCGATGAATTTGATGTATTCCATTGCACCCAGAGGGAACAACTGTGTAACAAATTTGGCAAAAAAAAGTATGACCTGGCAAAAAAAAAGTTTTCTAGCTAATTTTTGGCGAATGTCTTTCCAGTCCCAGATCAGGCATGTGATATTCAGATCATATCTAGACGCTGTGTCGTACATATGTGCATGCAAGTGTCTATAGTATGTTTGGTAGTATAACAGTGTGTGTCTGTAGTATATGTCATAGTAGCAGTGATATATGTATATGGTGTAAGCCTGTGCGTAATATACATATGTAGCATGTGTCTGTGGTAAGTGTAGTAGTGTGTAGTATATGTAGTAGTATGGGGGCCGTTCACATATTATATAACGCTTGAGGGTGGGTAGGTGGGTAGCAATTTTGTTATAACCCGCTATATGGGGTAGGTGGGTAGTGGACAAGAAATGTTTTATAACACTTCATCCCAAAAAAACGACCTAAATATGTAGAAAATTTGTCAGAATAAAAGATTGACTTAAATTCCTTAAAAAACTATCTCTTGGGAAAAAATTGCATTTAAAAAAGAAATATTTGAAGCTCTGGGGGCTGGGTACTTTAGCTAATTGTTATATAACATTGTGGGGGTGGTCATATGTAGTGTGTGTCTGTAGTATGTGTATGAGTGTGTATATGTGTGTGTGTCAGTATCTGGCGCAGTGTGTCGTTGGCGCAACTGCGGAGGGAGACGAAGAAGTAGACGAGCAGCAGGACAGTGAGGAGGAAGGAGAGAAACACTTTGAGAAGAAGCCGGGTACATACGAGATTGTCGGGACTCTGAGCGATGCGGAGACTACGACCAAACTAGACTTTGTTCAGCAGATCATCAAGGCATGCATGCTTATTGTCTCCTGACTGTTTATAACTTTTTTGTGTAGCAATATTTGAGTTTTTCTAGCAGAAACGTTCTTTAAATTTTGTTTTACTTTAAGTTTTGCAATGTTTTTGAAATGAAGGGCAAGCAAACCGCTGGGTCATTTCCAAATGCCAAGTACAATATAAACATTGACAAAAAATCTTGGCAATTATCAGCATTAATTAATGACCACTTTGTTGTTTTGGCTAGTGAGGCGCTGTGATGTAGGGGTTAGGGCATTGGACTGGGAATCCAGATACCTGGGTTCGAGTCCGGGCGCCAATAACTATGGAACCATGCGTTGCAGGCCCTTCAGCAAGGCTGTTAAGCACATGTTTCGCTATCTAATAATCGTCGTCCGTGGTGTTTATTATTGTGGTTGGCGACAGGAAGGGCATCCGGCCGTAAAAACCCAGCTTCAATATAGGCGTCTACCCTGTGTTGACGCGGACATGGCGCTATAGGCTTGCCTGTCATGCATTAGAATAAACGTTAAAAACTATGATTATTGTAATTATTTAATACTATTATAGGCAAAACATTCCGTGTTGAAGATACACTTTGTTTTTTGCGGCTAGATGTCCTTCCTGACGCCGACCAAATTAAAAATTATGTGGCATGGGGTTAGCAGCTTGCGACACTTGTGTGTTCAACAGCCTTGCTGAAATACCTGTGACACCATGGTGTTTTAGTTACCGGCGTCGGGACTTGAACCCAGGTCTTTGATTCTCTTTGGACCCAAAACGCTGTAGTTATTGTAGAATATTGATGTTTATGCTGATCGATGTTCCATATATATATATACCGGTGTTCATATTCAGGTTGTTTTAGAATGTTCTAGTTGAATCAATTTCTGTGGACTGTGGAAGTCATTGTCGTTGACGACTGTTGCAGTGCGAGACGAAGGATGAGTTGTACGCTGAGCTGATGCAGTGTGACATCATCATCTATGACATTACGGAGGACGCCGCTCAAATAGAGGAGGCCGTGTGGGCCGTGTCACGTACGTGTCATGTTTGATAGCAGTTTTTGAACAGTTGAAGAAGATTTGACACTGCCACATACATTTTTGCCTATCGGACTGCTCGTGCTTGCAACTTGTTAAGGAAGAAACCATGCGTTCACAGTCCATTGCGCAGTTTAAAGCAAAAATTTGCCTGTGAAGGACTTATCCTCTTTGCTTACCTAATTTTAAAGGTTTTTAAATGGCTTTAAAATTAATTTTTATGCGTATAGGATTTAAATTATTACGTAGTTTATTTGATTTATTGAGGTATTGATTGCATAGCGCAGCGATTGAAACATATTTTATAGGAACCACGTTAGTGCCACTTGGGCCTTCAGTCTCCCTTTTCAAGCAGCTTGTATTTTATGGACTGAATTAAGGTTTTTAATTTAGGCTATTGTGCTCTGTGCTTGAAATAGAATTGCATATACTGTACATGCAAGACTGTTTTGACTAACTAGAGGCAGCATTGGTTGTTTACTTAAATGGAGTGTAAATATGTGATAATAATGTGATGTTAATGCGATAATGAGTGTAATAATGAGTGTAATGTTGTAATAATGTGAGTAATTCATGATGCTTAATCCGGCTAAATCCCCACAATAAAAACCCTAGTCAAGCAATCCTTACACAACGTACAAGTCTAAACCCATATGAAAATATGGCCATTAACAGAATAGACAAAACAATGCAGTTATTTTTTAGTTTTTAGGGCGTAAGCAAGATATTTCTACTTGATTTGTTGATTGCTGTTTGCATTTGACTCTCGAGAGAATATACTATAAAACATCAAATTTTCGCATCCATGTAATTTTTGTGACTTTAGTGAATCATCAAAACTGATGAAATTACATAGGCAAAAAGACGTATAAGCTATTTATTGAGGCTGTCCTCAAAAGCGCGAAAAGGAGTAAAATTTCCAAGAGGTAAAGCTGCAAAATAATTTGCAGCTAAAATTTCATGGTTTACAGTATGTGCATTTTAAGCATCTATTGCGAGTGGTCAGCAGCGGGTTGATGCTGTCGTGTATGTGTGACAGAGCTGCACTCCGACATAGAGAAGATTGACAAGAAGAAACCGAAGATGTTCATTCTCATTTCGACGGTCCTCACCTGGGCACAGAGCAAAGTCAGCGAGGTCTGTTGTACATAACGCTGCAGTGATGCCATTAAACCAAAGCGGAATATCCGTAGTTTCTGGGTATCTCAGCGATAAATATCCCAGGCTCCCATTATAAAATGTGCCATTTAAAAAAAAATATCCGCAGGTATCTGGTGATTGCATTAAAAATCAGATTCCTGAATCATTAAAATATCCCTTAATCTAGTGATATATCCATAGCAGTGTTACAGGCTTGCCTGTACTGGATTAGAATGGACGTCAAAGACAATGATTATTTATTTAACATTTTAAAAATTTTACTGAGGCAATAAGCAGGTCAATTGGTGAGCGCTGAGAGCAAGCTCAAAACGCGTCATGGTTTATATTTGATGACTCTAATCATTCGCTATCAATGTGTTCCAACGCTGCGCTGCTTGGTGTCTGGTTACAGGAGGACCCGGAGCTTCCCTTCACGGAGGACGACTACCGCCGGCGCAAGCCTCACGCCGACTTCAAGGAGCACGTCAGCGCAGAAAAACACGTCACCAAGCTTGGCAAGACCGTACGATGACTTCTTCTGCTTATTCTTCTTCTTCTTCTTTACGCGCCTTACGAGAGAGAGAGCAAAGCACTACGGTGTACTGGTTAAGGCGTTGGACAGAGAGTCCAGAGACCTGGGTTCAAGTTCCAGCGCCAGCAACTATGAAACCATGGCGTCACAGGCCCTTCAGCAAGTTCAGCAAGGCTGTTAAACACACAAGTGTCGCTAGCTGATGATCATCGTCCAAGATAGTTTATTATTCTGGTTAGCGACATCGCCGACATGAAGGTTATATAGCCATAAAAACCCAGCTATGATATCTAACCTGTGTTAGCGTGGACACGGCATTACAGGCTTTAACGCATTAGAATGGACGTCAAAAACGATGAGTAAGAATGAGTTTGTACGCTGTATTCTGTTCACAGAGTAGGAATAGGTTTGTATCTTGTGTTCTGTTCATAGAGTAGGAATAAGTGTGTATCTTATATTTTGTTTGCAGAGTAAGAACAAGCTTGGAACGTATGTTGTTGCGTCTGGGCTGACGTATGGAGCAGGAGAGAACATTTTTCACTATCTGTTCAAGGTACATGCATGTTTGACATCAATTTTATTTGGATTTTTATTGCCTTTTGATTTTGACTTTTAGTCTTACGAATATTAATTATCTTTCAAAGGGTGCAATAGTTGCGTCCCATGATGGCTGTGATAGCTTTGGTGTCTGTATAGTGGCCGTGTAGTGGTGGCTCAACTTAGCTATCGCTGTACATTTATTGTTTTTGATACTATGACAATTACGGCATTCGGCGGTAAAAATCCAGCTCCAATATAAACATCTAACCTGTGTTAACACGGACACGGCGTTACAGGCCTTGTCTGTAACGCATTAGAATGGACGTCAAACACAGTGATTATTATTATCATTATAGACTTTTATAGTATATCTGCGCTGCTCGCAATGATGACACCTGGGGCGTATAAAGTACGCAACTGCTTGGCTCCGCACAATCTCGCTGGTCAACGAAAAGGCGAAACTGCAGCCTGCGTGGTTGAGTTTCATACCAATAACCCCTACCTCGCGCTGATTGTATTTTCGCTTTTTTGTTGTCCAGCAAGATTGTACTGGGGTTGTGCCCCAGGTTGTACTTTATATATGTACATATAGTTTATATGTAATTTATTTAAAGTTAATTTTATTATATAATTATTGTATTAGTAAAGTTTATCTATTTATATGTAGTTTATTTAAAGTACACACATTGCTTCTAAATAGGATATAATATTATCAGTTAACTACAGTTGTTATTACATTAGCATCAATACATCAGTACAATTAGCAATACCAATTTGCCCTTTATATTTTGCCTGATATTTGATATTCTTAATTTTTTATTTTGTTGCGATTGTTTTTCTGCCTCTTTCACTGCTAATAAAATATTTATATGAAGTTGCTGGCATAGAATCGTTCTTCATGCGCGTTACGTGTGGTGTGTAGGAAGCGTGGCACAACGCTGCGGAGCTGACGTGCTATGGCAAAGGGACCAACGTCGTCCCCACCATTCATATCCAGGACTTGGCGGCGTTAGTCAACTCACTTCTTCCTAATACTTCTGCTGCTTACTGTGAAACCATGGCGTTACAGGCCCTTCAGCAAGGCCGTTAAACACACGAGTATTGCTAACTGATAATCGTCGTCCGGAGTAATTTATTATTCTGGTTGGCGACAGGAAGGGCCTCCGGCCGTAAAAACTCACAATGGTAAACGCTCACAAATATAAACGTCTAACGTTTGTGTTAACGGCGTCACAGGCTTGTAACGCATTAGAATCGACTCAACAGTGATTATCATTATTGTTGCAGTATATCTGTGCTGCATGCAATCATCCGTGTTTTTGCGCTTAATATCTCAAGATATTAAGCGCTGATATACTATATATCAGCGCTTAATTTTGTCCTTCCTTTGGTACAAATTTATTGTCGAGTTGATGATTGTGCTTTATAATTATTGTTCTCTACGTGTAATTTCTTTGTGTGATTTCTTTGCGAAGCTGCAAACATGCATTGTTCTATTCAATCCGCAACGCAAAAATTGCTTGCGTTTCTGTGTTCCCTATCACATTTTTTCCTGCCTTTTATGCGCTATCAGGCTAGGAACTTTGCTCGACAATTATTTGAAATATTGGTATAAATTTAACAGAATTTTGATAAATTGCTGTCGTCTCCTTTGCTTTAACGTAATTGGCATCAAAATATATAACTCTAGGGCGACTTATTGGGTCCCCGATGACGCATTTCGACACCGAAACGGACTATAAACCTAATATTATTATTATCTTTTTTTTTGTTCTCTCTGTTTTGGAACGTCAGACAATTTTCAAAAGCCAACGAACAGGATGCTAAAATACTTTGGTTTATTTTGAATCCTCACTTTGTTGCTAGAATTGCTAGAGTAACGCGCCTAGTGTAATTTCAGCAGAGTTAAATTTAGCACTGATAAAATGGGGGTAGTGTTACGGCAGCTTCTTGTGAAACAGGCATAGTGCCATTCCCAAGCTTTGAGTAAGCGCTTAGGCCTACGTGGCGAAAGTCGATTTTAATGCGTAATGCTCTTCCATTTAAAAATTAGGCATACAAGTTGGCAAAAAATTTAGTTTTTTACATGGTATGCCTGCTGGACTTAGCCCGGAATGTTTGGTTTTTGTGACAGAATATCATGGACGTTAATTTGTGACATTTTGTTCAGTGTATCATGGACGTTATTCTTGTGATAGAGTTAATATGCAGAATATCATGGACGTTATTTTCTGACAGGGTTGTGCAGAACATCATGGATAGCGGACCCAAGGTTCGGTACATAGTGGCCGTCGATGACTCCAGTAACACGCTCGGAGAAATAACGAAGGTTCTTTCATTCAATTATAGTTTTAAACTCAATGGGGTCAATTGCAACGAGTGTGCGGCTAAATTTGAGATATCATTTTACAGAGACTGTTTTCTTCAGTAAACTTTCGCTACCGTTAATATTTTCCATAACATAATCTCACATCAGTGATTGGTTCTGTATGAATTCGTACGGTCACTGTCCTTATCAGGTAGCGTTTGTCGGTTGTTCAATATTTCTGCTTGCAGGCTGTGAGTCAGGCGCTGACGACGGGAAAAGTTAAAAAAATCTCTGTCGCCGACGCGCTGCTCGACAGCGAACTAAAAGTTGGTTGTTACTGTCTTCGCTTTAATGTTGCAATTGACAAATTACTTAATGGCGCGTTTACATTACATCCTGCCGCAAGATCTTATCGCAAAATCTTACCGCAATCTGCCCGCAATCCGCTCGCAAGATGGTGTCGTTTTAGAGTTCGGCGACGCCGTCTTGCCGCAAGACGCGTGTTGCTGCAGGCGATGATTATATTTTGGTTATATGTCATATGCATGGTAATTAATGGGAAGGCGACGGGAAGGCAGCAGGAAGAGGTGATGTGAACGCACGCGCGTTCCGGTAAGCATCGTCTTCCAGCAAGGCGCGTGTTCAGGGCCGCCTTGCGGTAAGATGACTCTTCCCGCAAGAGACCCGGACGAGAGCTGGGAAGAGAGGCGCAAGATGTAATGTGAACGCGCCATAAGTTATTTCCATTTTGTGATTTTGATGCCTTGAATGTCTTATCAAACTATTACCTTGCATTAGTTTTAAATTTTGTATATATTTAACGCAATATGAGAAATTATCGTCTGAGCACGATTGAATGTTGGGTTGGGATTAGTGTTATGGTTGTGCATGCAGCAGCAAAACTTAGGCATTGTTAAGAGTTGGGTTACTATTTTGGTTGTGGTTATCACAACCAAAATATTTAGTTTCTTGTGACTGAAAAATCTCTTTGCATGCCTCAATCGCTGCTCGTCTCAGTTCAAACCCTGCGCCTGGGTTACTATTTTGGTTGTGATAACCACAACCAAAATAGTAACTCATCTCTTAACAATGGTTATGGTTGAAGTTATGGTTATGGTTGAGGTTATGGTTATGGTTGAGGTTAGTGTTGAGGAAGTTATGCTTGTACATGCAACAATGAGACCTGAGCAGTGAGCATGCTTTAAGGTGGAGTTTAAATGTTAGTTGAGGCTATGGTTATATGGTTCCTATGGTTGAGATCATGGTTGAGGTTGTGCTTCAGATTATGATTGAGGTTTTGATTGAGGTTATGATTGAGATTGTGGTTGAGGTTATGGTTAAGGTAATGGTTGAGGTTATGATTGAAGTAATGGTTGAGGTAATAGTTGAGGTAATGGTTAGGGTAATAGTTGAGGCTATGGTTAAGGTTGAGTTAATGGTTGCGCGTGCAGCAGCGAGACCTGAGCATGCTGACGGTGCGTCTGCGCATGAGCGGCGTGTACGTCAGGGAGGCTATGACCATTCACTGGGTTGCAGAGTCTGGGCTCGTCGACAACATGACCAATGTCGTTAGCGACTACCGCACCACGCGCGGCCTGCTGGTTAGTTGTTGTTCACTGTACGTGGATGCAGTATCTCCAAAAGTGCTAACCCCTACAGGCCGGAGAACAGAGAATTGGCTTGCAGCCCAGAGCTCCCAGAGCTCAAAAGGCGACTAAAGAAGGGGGAGCGGTTCTGTGCTGGCTCTCTTGCACAGAACCGGACTGTACGGTTTATACTATAGGCTTTGTGCTACACACGGTCCCTGAACCACAAAAAGACAAACCGAAAGTTCTATATTGGTGCGCCAACGGCAACCATGCAGCTTAAATGGCAAGCATGAAAAGTCATCTGCTGCGAATTTTGGCAACTATGAAAATCAGAAAATTTAGCAATTACCGTATAATGTAAAAACGTTTTGGTTTTGCCGAAAATAAGTTACGGGGTAGAAGCGCAAGTATATCGTGGATGATTGATGAATTATTTGATGTTTTAAAGGCTTTGAAAAGATGTTATAGCGAGAATGACGTTGCAAAGGTTCGCCATCATTACGATTTATTTCCATTTCATCTAGGTCACATTTGTTGCTTTTTATTTCCAATTAATTGTGTGATGTATATATCATAGTTATAGTATATAGCGTATGTATTTAAATTTTACCTGCATTGTCGCTCTGCGCAATAGTGATAATTCTTGTTCCTCTTTCGCGACTTCTGTTCGAAAAGGAAAATTAGCTGCGCATTAAATATTTTGGAAACGGATCGCAACCGTGAACTTGATTGCGTTGCCATAATGGCAACCATCATTTACAACTCCTTGGAGACTGGGACTGGATGGCAGGGCTTGATCTGCCAGTCGCCGATGTCGACGAATTTGTTTTAAGACACAGATCAGGCCCTGCTGGGTGGATATCATGTGAAATCCATCCAGTCGCTCTGTAGTAGTGTTTCACTGCATGCGTGTAATGTACAGTCTATGCACTGCTTACTGCATGCATGTATGCGTAGTCTGTGCGCTGTGTACTGCCTGAGTGTATGCGTACAGTCTATGCACTGCTTACTGCCTGAGTGTATGCGTACAGTCTATGCACTGCTTACTGCCTGAGTGTATGCATACAGTCTATGCACTGCTTACTGCCTGAGTGTATGCGTACAGTCTATGCACTGCTTTCTGCATGCATGTATGCGTACAGCCGATGCGCCTGATGGTGGTGGGTCCGCCTGCGTGCGGCAAGTCGACCGTCGCGCAGCAACTCTGCGCGCACTTTAAGCTGCACCACATCAAGGTCAAGGATGTCATTGACGAGGCCATCGACATGCGGGTACTGTATACTTTCTGTTAAACAATACCAACGGCTTCTTCTTCAGTGTTAAGGCGCATGACAGGTCTTTGGTGTTCACCCTTGGCCCTTCTCTTCGTCTCTGCATACGATTCCTTCTCGAGCAGGTCGTCTATCATTCTGGTGCGTGGCCTTCCCAGTCCTCTCTTGCCTTCCATTCTTTATTCTATCACATTTTTCAACAATCCCTCTCAATTCACTCCGAGGCCCTTGTAATTTTTATTAGCATTTTTTTTTACAGACCAAGTACCTCGAGCACCGCCGACAACTCGACAGCCAGCAGCCCCCAGACAAGGCCAAGGACGACGACAAACCCGAAGGGGAACAAGAAGAAGAAGAAGAAGTGGAAGAGGAAGAAGACGACGCGGGCAGGTCCCAGGAGTACGAGGAGTTCCTTGAGACCGTGGTGGAGACTCGAAAGGAGAGCGGGGGAGGTCGTTTAGACGACCAGCTGGTGGGGGCGCTGGTCCGTGAGAGGCTGCAGTCGAAGCCGTGTCAGAACCAGGGGTTTGTCATCGACGGGTTTCCTCGCACCACCGGCAGCTCTATCGATCTCGCCAAGGAGATCTTTGCCAGTCAGTGTCTGCTGATTGTAAAATTGATTTTTTCTAATTTGAGATCGGATTTTATACTTTTTTCTCGGTTTCTGTTGGGGTTTTCTCATCAGGGCGTAGGCGTCTAAACGTGTGTGAAAACATGGACTCTAACAGATTAGACCAAAAAAGGGCGATTAGTTAGTTATATTTATTATTTAAGATTATAAACTACACCACAGCGAGGCGCTGTGGTGTAGTGGTTGAGGCGTCGGACTTCAAGTCCAGAGGACCAGGGTTCAAGTCCCCGCGCCGGCAAACTATGAAACCATGCGTTACAGACACTTCAGCAACGCTGTTGAACACATAAGTGTCGCTAGCTGCTAAGCCCGTGCCAGATAGTAATTTATTTGGTTGGCGTCAGAAAGGGCATCCGGCCGTAAAAACCCAGCTCCAGCAGTGCTGATCGGCGCGAGCGAAAACGTGCCTGTGTGAAAAACTTGGACATTGCCAGATTACAGGATAAAAAGGAGGTTAGTTTTATTATTTAAGATTATATTAATAAATATGTATAATTATAGCAACCCTGTCCCGCCCATCGATGCCGCTACTAGGGATATGGGACACTAGATTTAGGGAATATTTCAGTGATTGAGGGATCTAATCGATGCAATCCTCAGATATCTGGGGATATTTTTTATAAAATGACACATTTTATAATCGAAACTTGGGATATTTTTGTCAACAATGCGATCTATATATATTTTTGCTGTGATACCCAGAATCTAGGGATATTCCGTTTTGACCCAATGGTATCACTGGTCCCGCTCTACACAGATGAGGAGGAGGGCGAGAACGACGACGGCGCCCCCCCCAGACTCGAATACGACGCCGCCCTCATGCCGGAGCTTGTCGTGTCCCTGGACGCGCCGGATGCATTTCTGCGTGAGCGCGTCCTGAACCTGCCTGAGCGCGCGGTCGTGGGCACACATCACACAGAGGAGGGGCTCGTGCGTAGACTCGCACACTTCCGCGCGACCAACAGGGACGACGAGACCGTGCTGAACTACTTCGACGAGCTCGAGTTTCACCCGGAACACATCGGTACCGTACGCGCTTTTATTTGAAAAAGACTCTTGTTTTATTTCAAGAATGACAGACTGATGCTTGCATCAGTTACAATGCATGCTTCTAGTCAGTGACTGCACTGTTCCTCTCTCACTGATTTGTTTGTGCGGTGGTCTTTCAAAATATATTCCAAAAATTCTTCAATGTGTCACTCTACCTTCTCTTTTTGTTCACCCTTTTTTTCTAAGTAATATGCGGGTTCAAATTTTGTCGCAGACATCACAACGGACACGTCTCTCAGGATGAAGGACACTGTGGCCAAGATCATCGCCCTCGTCAAGGGCGGACCCAGAAACTATGGTTCGTAAGGCCATAGGACAGTTCCCAGAAATCTCACAACTTTGATACGAATCTATTTGTTTGGACAGTAATAGACAAGTAATCAGCAATATTAAGTCAGTTGAATGCATTTGTACCAAGTGTTCGTTTTAAATATTAATTGATCAGGTGTAAAGTACTGAAAATGTAATAATAATTAATGCAATAGATGTTATGTAATAATAATAATAAAAGTTTTAATAACAAGTTATAATAATAATAATATAATAACAAGTAATAATAATAAATGTAATGTAATAATAATAAAAATAATTAGTATTAAATTATTTCTTCAATAGAATTTAGTATCTCATTTGTGTCTTGAATTATAAATACCTACCGGTATTGATTATTAAAAATATTTATTTATATTTGCCAGCCCAATATTATTTTATATTTACCAGTTAAGAGCCAGGGGCCTCATTCAGGAAGCGATCTTATATCTTTGCTTTAGATTGTTGTAAGGGAATCTTAGAAAAATCTTATCTTATTTATTGGGAACTCCGCACAGTCGCGCGAGAACCAAATGATGACGTCACGCCAGTCGGCGAATGGATTTTATTTGTTTTAGGATAAAATTTATGATAAACATTAAGATAATCTTAAGAATGTACGTGAATGAGGCCCCTGAATTCTTATTAGGTGTTTATCGATGCACTGCAATATGAACAGCGCAGTTTTCTTAACAGATCTTTTCTGACTTGTGTGAACTTCTTTGGTTCCGTTCAGGTCCGACGGAAGAGGAGCGCAAAGAGACTCTTCGCGTTGAGACGGCTGCGAGACTGAAGAGGGAACAAGAGGAGCGTGTAGAGAGGGAAACGCGTGAGGCAGAGGAGGCTCTGCTGAAGAAAAAGCGACAGGAAGATTGGGTGTGTGCATCAAACTGAATTGATTCGAATCTTAGTCTTTGCCTTGCATCATTGTCTGCATGACGTGCAAACGACAGGTCCCTGGCATCTAGCCTCTCCACACCTGGCGTTCATCCATCATTCTCTTCATGTTTTTATTCGATTTCATTTTCAGTAATTCATCCATTATTTTCTGTAATATAATAATAATTATTGACAAATGATATGTAATATTCATAGTTTAAAAATTACTATGTGTGGATTAGTATTGTAAAAGTATAGTGCTGCTAAGCTGTTTGAAGCTAATGTTTTTACTGCCGCTGCCGCTGCTGCTGCTGCTGCTGCTGCTTCTGCACTCCCCCTGCCGCTGCTGCTGCTGCTGCTACTGCTGCTGCTGAACTCTCACCACTGCTGCTTTGACCTCTGCAGGTCGGGGAACAAAGAATTGACCTGCAGTCCAGAGCTCCCGGGCGAGTCGTTAAAGGTGACTAAAGAGGGGGAAACGGTTCTTTGCTTGGTTAAGCCTAGGTCGAGTCACTGAACCGGATTGTAATAGTCTTCGTTACTACACACAGTCCTTGAACTTCAAAAGCACCACTACTGCTGCTGCTGCTGCAGTCGACGCGCCTGGGCGAGGTGAAGAGGGAAGAGCGTGAGCTCCTCGAGGCACAGTCAGAGCCCCTGCGCAACTACCTGGTGCACCACGTCCTGCCGACCCTCACGCAGGGCCTCATCGAGTGCTGCAAGGTCCGGCCCGACGACGCCATTGACTACCTTGTAAGCAGAAACCGCCGCGCGTCGTCAGAATCTTTTTTTCTTTCTGTTTTCCTTTTTCTTTTCCGCCTGCCGTCAATACTGACGTTGTAGCGCCCATGCCGCACCTTTCGCGATCTTTTTTCACTCCTTCCGGTCCTCTACCTTTCTCACGATGACCTCCATCGGTTGACCCATCCACTTTGTGATGTTGTCTTCATATTGCGTTCTCGGCCTCCCACATTCCATTCAATTCTTCCCTGCAGTACCGCCTTCACCAGGTTGTCTCCATTACTGGCCCTGAATGCGTGCCAAAAGAAAACCCTCCAAAAAAAAAAAATTATTCAACCCCAGCACGTTAGGCCAAGTCTGCGTGCTCCGCCATCCATGCTCTGATTTTGACTCCAATGGGGGAGAACTTTACGGCCTTTTCAGGTTTGTTATCTCGCTTGAATCCTGAACTTTAGCTAAGTTCAGGCCCTCCTAGAGTGCTCAGATTCTGCTGGATGTTAGAGGCTATCTTGAGGCAGCAGGGATCAACATCTTCATTTTTCCTGTTTGTTTTCCGTGCTAGGACTATACCACAGCAAGGCGCTGTGGTGTAGTGGTTAAGGCGTCGGACTTCTTTGAGTCCAGAGGACCTGGGTTCAAGTTCCCGCTTCGGCAACTATGAAAGCATGCGCTACTGGCCCTTCGGCAAAGCTGTTAAACGGATTAGTGTCGCTGGCTGCTAACCTCGTGCCAGATAATTTTTTATTTGGTTGGCGTTAGGAAGGGCATCCGGTAGTAAGAACTCGGCTCCTACAGTCCTCATCAGGGTGCAAAACGTCTAAACCTGGGTGAAAACATGGACATTAACATAATAGACATCAAAAAAGGTGGTTGGTAATGGGCTGTAGAAGGCTACGTGTAGTTAGTTTTCCATACTAGCACAGGTTAGACGTCTGCAGCCATGGACACACGTCCTTACGTGCCGTGGCCCTGCAGAGATACATTGGGAGACTGATGGGCCTTGAGCGGGAGGAAGCAACAATTTAGTCGACTCTTTAACTATAAAGGAGATGATGACATCAGTCCAGAGTCTACAGGGCCCATCAATCACGAATATAGGCCCTACTATGCTATGGGCCTACGGGTCTATAGAGACCAGGCGTCAAACAAACTCTGGCTACACCTCCCCAGCCCATCCCCTGTGGGTTATCCCGCCCTCCCTTGTTTCTTTTTTGTATTTTTATTTGTATCTAAATTTGCATCCAATTGTTTCACTGCAAATTCCGACTGCAAACGGTCCTTGAGATTTTATATTCCATGAATATATATTTAGAATCCATCTAAGTTATTACAACCTGTATGAAAAGTGATTATGAAAGTTTGGCTTGTGTGAAGCTGCAATGTTTTTTCGTGTTTCAGGCGGAATACTTATTCAAGAACAATCCACAAGTGGACTGAAAAGCTGCAATAAATTTATCGTTTTTTGTTTGAATTCGGTAGAAAGAATATAGGCCCTTGCTGCAATGTACAATCTGTAAGTAATTCTAGCAGTGCGATCATGGTCTGAACTCTGAAGTCATGGGTGTTGCTGCCGTGAGTGTTTTCAGATTTCTGAAGTGTTTCATTTGATCTTTCGCGGAATACTAAAGCTTGATTGCTGCTATTTAGCCTATTTTGATGTGGCAAATGGTAACTAGTGATAATTGATTTGCTTGTCTCTACAGGACTTATCTGATTCAACACTGTTGTTGAAAATTTGCAGAAAAATTTGGACAGTGTATCTCAAGAAAACTTATTGCTATTGATCGATTTTTCGTAAGTTAAGCAAAATGGTAAGAATACGAGAATAAATTTTCATTCATTTATGACGTATGGGCCTGTCAGCTTTTTGTTAAGTAAGCATGTAGCTGCTGGTGTCAGAATGATTTTCGCATTAGGTGGATTTACACAGGTGTGTAAATACATTTTAGATGAATCTATCCCAACTTAACCGTTTACCTTAGTCAAATGTATCTGATTGCTTCAGTATTAGAATACGAACATATGTGGATTTAATTCTATTTCAATTACGTAACGTTAGCGATTTAGTTAAATTATTTGTAGTAATGAAATTTTATCATTGATTGTCTTGAAGATTGTAAAGATGCTGTGATAATTTTTACTATTGTTGCGATTTATTGATAGTGACTTCTAATGTCAAAACATTGTAGCAGTATTATCAAAGAATAATATAGTATATATTCAGTATTCTTATGATGAAATTACACCTTTCGGTCAAAACGAAGGAAGCCTTCAAAACGAAGGAAGTCTTTTTGTTAAGGATCATGACGTCATGTCGGCTGGACGAGTTCTATAGTAATCTATAGGACTTTAGTCCTATAAAAACACAAAAACTTCCTTTTGACTGAAAGGTGTAATTTCACCATTAAACGTTCTGTGGTACTGTCATGATGAATTTGTAGCCTAAGTAGATTTTTACTTGTATTGCTGATTCTTGTGCAATTTCAATCGCTTTATTCAATGACATTACGATTATGTGCTTGACTGATATATATATATATATATATATATACTTCATAATTTTTTGCTTTATATTTGTAATTGATTTGCTTTGACACTATTGGCAGAATAAATAACTTTCTTTTTGTGTACGATAGCGTGCAACGTCAAAAATTGAGCGCATTAGTACAACATTCGGATAAACTTAGTGCATTTTTATTGTTTAACAAAATGTAATTTCGCACGCCAAAATTGTACTTTTCATCACAAGCGTACGATTTTTTGCGTACGTTTTATCTTAAGTGGTCTAAGCCGATATTCAAATATGACGAAATAATTGAATCTAATCAAAAGTTTTCAAAGCTGTTAAATTCAACTCAAAACTCACGATGGCCGCATATTGTAAACTATGATCTCGCGACAGTCCTGTTGCACAGTGCACACACTGATCTGTGTATTTAATGGAGGTGTATGTGTAATGATACACTGATATGTGTAATGGATATAGTCATGTGAAGCTACTACTAAAAAATTAAACTACTAAATAATGTAACTAAAAAATGTTAAAAATTTTGCTTCAGTATTTGTAAACTGATTATGCACGGTAGGATATTGATTTGACAATACTACAGTAAATTTATGAGATATCTCAATTATATAATAATTTTTATGTTAAATATTTATTAAAACTGGAATGTTAACTAGGTCAGTGATGTAGGTCTAATGACTGGGGGAAAAAACACTTTATTTTCAAAACTTAATTTAAGTCCAAAACTTGTCATTTATATCCGGTCATAAAAGCCTACTGTTGTGTAATAGGCCAAGGCCTAGACTTAGCGCGTTTGGCATATATCCAGGCAAGGCGAAGGGGATTGGCGTGCAGTCATCCCTGTCAGCGTGCGAGTTCACACACGGGCGCTGCACCCATGTCTCGAATATTTCGAGCGCGAACGCGAAGCTCAGCATATAACTGAATTGCTACGTGTGTGCATTCTGGGGAAGAATGGCTGTGAAACTGAAAGTTGGGAATAGGTAGGCGCCTAATTTTTGTCATCGGCCTAACTTAGCTAAACATATGATATAAAAAAGTAGGCTAGATACAAACAGATGATATGAAAGCAGCATTGGTTTAAATTGACTATTGAAATTGACTGTTAAATTGATTATGACGACGTCCCTCGATACCCCAGATCGG
>JAQIWG010001861.1:0-22516 GCA_034695025.1 Chamaedrilus cognettii | reverse complement strand
ACTACTGTCCTTAACGACACCGCTTCCTTCGTTTTGAAGGCTTCCTTCGTTTTCGCCGAAAGGTGTAACTTCACCATAATGGTGAAGTTACTCTGACCTCAGCTTCTAGCATAGATGTGAAAGAACGCATAGAAGCAGGGCCGCAACAACGTTTCAGAAGTTGGGGGAGACCAATGGCTGGGTAATATTCATGTTCCAAAAGTTGGGGGGGACGCGTCCCGTGGTCCCAATAGGTTGTTGCGGCCATGCATAGAAGCAAAGTTGTAGACAATTATCAGAGCTCTTAAAACCGATTAACAGTATGCTTCTAGTGTAAACACTTCCAAAGACACAGCGGTCCATATCTGTCAGATAGGCGCATTGTCAAGTCCGGGAGGGATGGGGGAAGATCGCTCAAGGTGATGCGAAGGCGCTACAACGGCAAAAAGATGTCTTTTCCCTATATTAGAAGCACTGTTTTAAACTTGAAACTTGATTTCTTTTCAGACTTGTATACTTTTTATCTTCGTGTGTTTTGTCGGTTTGCTACAAGATTACTGCACAAAGATTTCGGACGGTCAATATTATGACCCGTGGAATCCCTGGTGCGGCTACATCGAATGCAAACGTGGAACAGCGTCTAGGCAGGTCTGCATGAGGGGCACTTGGATGGGTTTCGGTGAGATCGAGGCGTCTGCCACGCGATCGCCAGGCGCAGTGATCGGAGCAGACCAATCACGTATCTTGAACGATCAGAAGCACGACACTCAGCAGCCTATGCTAATGTCAAGGGCGGATATCTGCCGTCGTGAACTGAAGCAACCGATACACAACAAGGCTTGTTCTGCTCATACTGACTACAATCTCTGCTCCATGTCTGCACTCATGGACAACACAGCAAAATAGACAAACTTAGACTAGCTTAAATAGAATTCTGCATTCATATACATGTATATGAAGTGTTAATTTTTTTAAAGAATATCATATTATTCTATCCTTTGCTCAACACAAGTCGCTTTGCAGTATTAGTGCACATGTGCAACCGCGTGTCCGTTATTTTGACACTGTGCGAGTTGTGTAATGGGGGGGCCCAACAGTGCCCTATGAAGCCCCCTCGAGAAACACAAAATGGGGGGGGGGGGGGAACTTATTCAGATGCAGTGTCCACTAATGAAAGCTCGAAAGCGGTCCCCAAGGGGCCAAAATGGGGCAGTGGGCCCCAATGGGACCCTGTGCCCTAAAAGGGCATTAAGGGGGAGGGCCGAAGAGCCCCTATGTGGGCCGAGAAAGGGCATCAAAGAAACTCCATGAGGTTTGAACACCAAAGTTGTTCACGTAGCGTGTCAGTGTTTCGAATGGCCCTGATGCCTTAAACCTATGTGGGGCCCCAAAGAGGCTACTGGGCGCCATAATCGCAGCCAATTTGGCCCCAATAGGGCTCCTGGGGCTTCGGGAAGCTCCGTGAGCCTCTTTGGACAACTAAACCATACGACAATGCTGGTTGTAGGCCTTTATGGGGGCAGCCAGGTCCCGAAGAGGTCTCGCATGGCTCCCAGCGCTTCGGATGGGCTCCTCGAGCCCCGTGGGGCTGCCAAGGGGCTCAAGGCCAAGGGATCGCCAAAGGGCTCACGGACACAATGGCTCTTCTGCTCCTAACTGGTATAGTGGCCTCAAAGGGGTTCCAGTCAGCCCATAAGGTTCGCTGTGGTGGGGCCCTTGACAGCTTTCAGCTGATAGCATAGCCGGGTACCGCTGATAGCAATCTGCCGTAGCAGGGCCCCACAAAATTCTATTAAAGCTATCCGGGGCCTCAAAGACTCAGCCAGATCGCACAGGAGCGCACCAGAGAGGTACCCTGAAGGGTAGGGGGCCAGTACGATTGGGTCGTTATCATCCCTGCGCGTTACCCACCGCCGCTCGTGAGTTGTGCGCAAATGAGAAAAACCTGAAAATTATTGACAAACAATTCCACGTGAGGCCCCACTCCCGCGCCGTCGCTTGTGAGCTTTACTGTTACTTTATAATCATTGCAGTACCAACAGGAATGAAGTTTTTAATTCGACAAATGCTGCTAAAAAAATTCTGAAATTTGACGGTTTAAGCTCCTTCTCCCCTGCTTGTGAGCTTTTTCACCGGAGGAAAACGGTGTAAGTCAGTGTCAAATAGGACCCCCAAAATTTTACAGAGGGAAGCAGGTTCTGAGAGAAGCCCAGATTTTAAACTTTAACCACTGTCACCTATGGGTTACTAACTGATTGCGTCCTGGCGATGCATGGGGCTCAACGCCCCGGCTGAAAACGTCATGGAGCTGCAGGGCTCATGTTCAATGCTCGTGACAGACGCCAAGCGGGGCATTTGGTCAGTGTGAAGACGGCGTTTGTGTGCAAAACATGCCCATCAGGTCATGTGACCCAGATGGCTGCCAAGGAAATGAAAGTAGGGAGGAGCACATTTGAAAGAGTAGGAAAGTTTTGTTACCTTGGAGACATGATTAATGACAATGGAGGTGTAGAATCTGCATCGATGATGATGCGTACGGGAAAAATTTCGAGAATTATCACCAATTCTAACTGGAAGTATGTATCGTTAGAAACTTAAAGGGAGAGTATACGAAGCGTGTGTAAGAAGCGCTATGATAAATGATAGTAAGATATAGACAATGAAGGCCGATCAAGAGGTCTGATTTCAGCGGACAGAGATAAGAATGGTGGTTGAGTGGTGCGTCATTAAAAGAGAGGAAGTATAGTACGAACCTGAGTGCTAGAATGGGATTGGAGGCCGTGGGGGAGGTGGTAAGAAGAAACAGACTGAGACGGCTGGGGCATGTTTTGAGAAAGAAACGGGATGAATTGAGTGCGGAAGTGTATGGATTATGAGGAAGACGGGAAAAGACGTCTGGGGAGACCGGCAACGACGTGGAAAAGCTTGACAGAGAACGATATGAAAGCTATAACATTAAGACTTGTGGATGCGACGGATAGGATAAGATGGAGGGCAGGTGTACATGGCTGCAAATGGCCTACCCCTGCGAAAGCGGCGAATGCGGCCACAAAAGGCGCGCACGTGTGTGAACGCTTTTTAATTTTTGAAAATATTTCTGAAGTCAGAAGTAGCGAACTCAGCAATCATATTCATCCATAGAGTTAGAATCAGAATTGCTACTTAGCCAAAATCATTGTGTGACAAGCACCAGCGATACAGCAGTCCGCCACACTGCAACACTATTATTTTTGCACACAAGCGGCGGGGTAGTCAATTTAAAAAGCTCATAACGCTGGAACTAATCGACAGAATTTCATCAAACTTGGCAAAGAGATATATTAGATGGTTAATTATGTCTCTAAAATGTCATCATCGCAGGACGCAAATTGTATTAGTTACTAGTATAGGTCTACATGAAAAACTCCGGGGTGTCGTGTTTTGTGGCCCACCCTGTATACTCACCATCCAACTCTTAGTCCAGTCATTCGGTATCTTCCCTTCCCTGAGTTCCCTCACAACAGTTACTGCATTACATAGATCAGCCGTCCTCTGTATTCCTTCTTCCCCTGCTGCCTTTAACGTTTCTGAGACAAGGCCTGTTGGCCCCGTCGCTTTGTCGCAATTAGGGGGGTGTTTAACAACGGGCGGGCAGTGGCAGTAAGGGCTGTAAGCCGGGACTGAAATAATGAAGGCAGATGTGCGGGACATTTAGAGGGGGGACACGTGTAAACTCTGGACCCACAACAGTCATTATAATTGATAAGTGTCAGCTTAAACAGTCCGCTTAATTGTGGTTTTCTCTCCCTGAGGACCTCTCAGTTTCGGATACACTTCGTGGGATCAGGGTACGTGAGGGCGTGTGTCCGTTACTGCAGACTACAGCACTGCTGCAGCCTGCAGACTGGATGTCTACAGCGACGGACACACGCCCTCACTGCTGCTCAATCTGTGCTAGCAAAGAAAATGGACCGAAAGAACGCAAATGATGATTCACATGCATGCATTTAGCTCTTAGTGAATTTGACTGCATGCTCTCAGATTTGATCATTCATCGCACATATTGTCCCTGAACGCCAAAACGGACTCTAAACTCACTATTATTTTATTATTGATGATTGCATTCTCAATTCATCAACAACAGTGACTATAAACATTATAAGCAATTCATCACGTACTGCAGTTATTAAACAAATATTAATTAAATTATCTTTATACATAAAACTTATCTTTATCATATACGATAAATATATCATAACAATACACATTAAGAGTCGATAACTATAATCGATTACAAAAGCGTTCAGTTCACAGATGACGCTCACTGAACTAAATATAGTTTTAAACTTTGCACGAAGTCATGACTTCAATTTCGTTGCTTTGTAACATTTTCTGATAGAAAGTTACGCATATAAGTCTCACATTCAACGATGCTGAGGCGTAGTAACTTGCATTAGATAAACCTTTATACCATTTTCTTCTGAATGTATTAAAAAGAGACGCCATATAAGCTTACAATGCAGAGAAGCGATTTCTATCGAGCTTTGACAACAGGTTGCACTTTATGTTAGCCGCAAACAAATTGTTTTTCATTAACGCAACGACTCTGTCACATCAAATCAAAGCATATATCATCTCCTGATGGTAGCTAGAGCACTAAAGGTCAGAGCTGACAAAGAAAGAGAGCAGCGTCAAGGTTGGAAACGTCTCCGAAACTCCACGCCCTGGGGTCCCTTAAGGCTGAACAAGCTCCAGGATACAACCAGATATCGCCAGTTTATAATGCACCTCGGCCAGAGAACGCCAAACTGGTTTCTTGAACTAATAAATCGAATTATACGAGAAAACCAACTATAAAAATTTGTGCGACAATCCAAAATCATTGCTCTGCCAAAAAACATGGAAAAGCAACAAAGAGGACGCAAATTATAGATTGGTTTGTCTACTCCAATTTCCTTACTCGGTGTGGTTTAAAAACCTGAGAAGATGATCCAAAATCTCATGAAGACGGAAGAAGCGATGGTGCTGCCGATTGAACAAGCTGGGTTCAGGGCTGGCCAGTCAACAGAGGATGAAGCCTTAAGTCTTAACCCTCACTACCTTCATTGAAAATGAGTTTCAAAGAACTTTAAAGACAGTATTCTTGGATCTAACAGCCTATGACAAAGTTTGGCTCAAAGAACTACTCGTCAAGCTGAACAATGCCCAACAGTACTAGTACACTAGAATCGCTCAACTGCCACTCAGGGAACATTGATTTCGCCTTCATCTGAATGACGATCTGATTCGATACCGAACCCAAAGAAATGGTCTCCCAACAGGATCTGTCCTGTCACCAATACTGTTCTGCTTGATACCAATGACCTACCAGACGCTACATTGATATCTAAACAGATGACATGCTGTTCAGCATAAGATTTAAATAAAATAATAGTAGTGGATTTTTCGTACGTTCATAGTCTGACAAATACGTCGCAGACGCCCTCCAGCAATTGCATCATTCCCAGTCTTCCAGGCTGGGATAGAGATCCAGAGGGAAAGTCATGTCTGCGAGCCGGGTAAGGTGAATCGGTTAGGCAACCGGTAAGGTTAATAATTTATGAAGAAAAAAGGTGAGTGTTCAGACCGAAGAGGAAGTTGGACAGGATTGTGCATGAACGCAAACAAAGTGGGAGGAGTTTCCAAGAGTTGATGCAGAAAACATAAAAGCACAAAGGCCATCGGCAAAAAGTATTTTGGGAACTGTAAGGAGGTGTTTGTCCGCTGAGCACATAAAAGATTTCTAAATGAAACACAGGGTGTTTATCACACCCCGCGTTCCATTCAGAAGTCTTTGACAAAGGGTATCGTTTATAAATAAATCGTTGATAAAAGAGAGCAGGCTCATAATTTTGAAGAGTTCTAAATGTAATGGACGCATCTTTGAATTCAATGCGTTTAGAAATGTGAAGCCAGTGCAAATGTTTCAATGTAGGAGAAATATGATATATGATATCTGACTGATAAAACTACAGCTCAAGTTAAGAAATTTTAAACCTATTGAAGCTGGTTTAAAGAGGATGTAGGAAGACCATGAATTGGGTTACAGAAATCAATCTTGGAGAAGACCAAGAAATTTGCAAGGACTATTGCAGAGCATATATCAAGCGAGAAACTGGCTTGGCGCATATGCTGAAAGGAAGTTTGACAGATTAAAGAAATTTCATGTCAAGTTGATCGGAGTGAATGGCATTTCTTGAAATATTATTGATGAAGATACTAGTTTTGCATGTTGCTGGCAAGTGCCGAGTGCCAAGATCACTTGTTCGCCATATGTGGAAAAAACTTGAGGCAGACATGGTTAAAATGACAGAATACCGTAAGAAGTGGCGTTTCATATCAAGTAAGAACTAAACAGTGTCAAGTGTTTTCCATCTACAAAATGCAAGCGCTAGCCGACATCTTGCCATTTCCATGAACGGAGCCCCACTCAAGCATCACTGCACTCCAACGCATATCCAAGCGACCCTCAATAGATCTCTAACATACAAGGTGCATCTGAAAAGCATCGCAGCCGAAGTGAAATCGAGAAGGAAGCTGATGGGAAAATTAGCATCACGACATGGGACACGAACTTAGTAAACACTGCACTGAGTGTCAGACCGGACAACAGTACATTGGCCTTGCGCTTCTTTACTCGATAGCAGAGTAATGCTCGCCTGTTTGAGCTCGATCCTCTCACATCGGCAAGTGGCTATGAACACTAAGAATCAAGGTATTCAGTTTTATTCAGCAGAAGAATAATTTCCAGGATCATATGGTAAAAAATCAAGGTTCAGCATTGTCAGGGTTTCAAGGCTTGACATTTTCAAAGATGAATAAGCTAAGCTTGATTAAACTGTGACACGGTAACTTCGTACCCACTACCTGGTGAAATGAACACCAAGAATCAAGATACAAAATCTCAACAAGGCTTTCTCTGCTTGTTACGAACATTTTACTTTACAGGCGATGTTACAGTAAGTCACACAGAATGTGACGAGGCATGCTGCAACATACGCGCAATGCCATAAGCATTAGAGCCCTTATCAATACGGCGCATGCAAGGCGTCGTAGTACTCTAGTTTTCAAAGAGTTCAATAGTGCTATACGTGCTGGAATTTATTCACCACTTCTCAAAGTTGCACCAGCTGCCTTGCAGTCCACTTCATTAACAATAACACAGCTGTTTTAGCAATGCTAGCATACTTAGAGGCCTTTGCTAACACACCTATAAGCTGATACTAGCACGTCCACAGCTAGGTGCCAGCATGCCTACAGCCCGTAGCACACCAATAAGCTGGTGCTAGCACCACAACAGGCCGGTGCCAGCATGCCTATACGCAGGTGCTAGTACAGCAATAGGCCGGTTCTAGCGCGCCTACTGTAAAACATGAAATTTTTGCACG
Organism: Chamaedrilus cognettii; assembly: GCA_034695025.1. Classification (NCBI taxonomy): domain Eukaryota; kingdom Metazoa; phylum Annelida; class Clitellata; order Enchytraeida; family Enchytraeidae; genus Chamaedrilus; species Chamaedrilus cognettii. Next base: position 15,131 of record JAQIWG010001861.1, on the reverse strand, counting down.
CATGTCATTTTGGCAAATTTCTCGAATTTGTTAAACTCTCGGAAATTGTATGCGACAAAATAAAGCAGCAGAAGGTATATATAATGAGCAGTCCTCAAAACCGCAAAAATTACATGCAGCAAAAATTACATGTTTTACAGTAGGCCTATACGCGGGTGATAGCACGCCTACAGACTGATGCAAGAACGCCTATAAGCCGGTGCTGCTGCGCCGCTGCTCGAGATGTGTGGGCTGAGCGCGAGGGGTGTCGTCCTGGTCGAGAGTTGGGGGGGTGGCGGGCAAGCTGTCAGGAGGGGGGCGGCGCACGTACTGTGGCGCAGCATTGCGCAGTACGACATCCTCTGTGATGATGACATCAACTATGTCCGACCCAGGCACGTCAAACATTGGGTCCAGCAGCACGCGCTCCTAGCAACAGCAATACACACTTCTAGCAACAGCAATACAAACTTCTAGCAACAGCAATACACACGACTAGCAACAGCAATACACACTTCTAGCAACAGCAACACGCACTCTTAGCAACAGCAACACGCACTCCTAGTTCAGCAACACGCACTTAAAGCAACAGCAACACGCGCTCCTAGCTTCTAGCAACAGCAATACATACTTCTAGCAACAGTAATACACATAACTAGCAACAGATATACACACTTCTAGCAACAGCAACAAGCACTCTTAGCAACAGTAATATGCGCTCCTTGCAACAGCAATACACACTTCGAGCAACAGTATTCTCGCTCCTAGCAACAATTGCTTCTACCAACACATGCTCCAAGCAATAGCAAATGCGGTAAGGGGTGCAGTGATTGAAGTTGCAGTGATGCAGAGTGCCGTAAAGTAGAGATGCAGTGACGTGGGGGTGCAGTAATGTGGGGGTGCAGTGATGTGGGGGTGCAGTGATGTGGGGATGCAGTGATGTGGGGATGCAGTGATGTGGGGATGCAGTGATGTGGGGATGCAGTGATGTGGGGGTGAAGTAAGATGTGGTGTCAGCAGTGGCGTTGCGTGACCCTACAAGTAGGATGGGCACACAGCATGTAGATCTCAACTTAGGGTGGTTTCACTCCAACAGAACTCACTAGTGGGGGGGACGGGAGGTGCTGAATTTTTTTTTTTACGACTGTTCTTAATAGTCACTTTATTCCGTTACCCCACTACCACCACTCTCCTTTCCTCTCCATACTCCATTTTACTCTATTTCAAAATCTTCCTTTATTTTACACCCCATTCTTAAAAGTAAAATAGAGCCATCAAACTACTAGAACACGGTATGAAGATAATAAAGCGAGTACTTGAGAAAAGATTAAGCAAACATTTCAATATTAATGATATGCAGATTGGAGTTATGCCTGAAAAGGGAACAGTTAATGGGATTTTCGTAGTGAGGCAGATGGAAGAAAAGCATAAAGCTAAATCAGTGAAGTTATACTACGCATTTGTGGATCTGGAGAAGGCGTTTGATAGAGTGCCACGGGAAGTTAGAAGGTGGGCGCTGAGAAAGTTGAGAGTTGAGGAGTGCTAGTCAGAATAGTGATTGCAATGTAATGCTGACGCAAAGATATCCCTGAAAACACATGATGGACTAAGTGATCGATTTGAGGAGAAGGTTGGACTACATCAGGGATCGGTGTTGAGCCCGCTGTTGTTCGTAGCTGTGATGGAATTGATTACCCGGGAGACAAAATCTGGTTTGCCATGAGAGCTACTGTATGCGGATGATTTAGTGTTAATTGCAAAGAGTGATGAACTAAAGGATAAGATTCGTAGGTGGAAAGAGTGTATGGAGGCAAAAGGAATTAGGGTGAATGTGGAAAAGACTAAAGTTATAGTAAGTGGATGCGGAGAGGGAGCGGGGAGAAATGTGGAAAGTGGTCGTGCGGAGTCTGCAGAAAGGGTGTTGGTGTAAATTCAATTACATGCACAAAATGCCTTTGGTGGATACATCAGAGATGCAGTGGCGTAAAAGGTAGACTTGCGAACTTGAAGACAGCGTTTGTGTGCAGAACGTGTCCATCAGGTCAAATAGTCCAGCTGGGTGCCAAGGAATTGAAAGTAGGGGAGAACACATTTGAAAGAGTAGGAATTTTTTTTATCTTGGTGATATGACTAACGCCAATGGAGATGTAAAATCTGCCTCGGTGATGAGGGCCGGTGCCCACCCGTGCCCTGCAGCCACTGTGTGTCAGTGATGCAAGGTACGAGGTGAAGAAAGTTGTCCAGTAAAGTGAGGGATCTAGTGGGGTGGGGGTGCTGTAGGGTGGGGGGTCGGGTGTGTGGGAGCCGGGGTGTGCAGGGGAAGGGGCTCCATGGAGTGGGGTGTGATCCGTGACTGACCATGATGGAGCGCAGTCCACGTGCGCCAGTCTTGCGCTCCATGGCGAGCTGCGCGATTGCCTTGAGCGCATCGATGGATATCTCCAGGTTGACCTGCACACAACCAGTCACTCAGTCCTGGGGCCGTAGTTACCATAGTCGCGACTGCCTAGCTCGAGCGAGGTTTGAGGTCGAGCCATCAAAAAACACATGCATGGCATTGGCGATTTAGCCACCTCAAAACTCAAACTCAGTCCTGGGTCCAGATGGACTGAACACAAGCAGTCACTAAGTCCTGGGTCCATTGACTGGACACAACTAGTCACTCAGTCCCGAGTCCATTGACTGGACACAATCACTCACTCAGTCCTGAGTCCAGATGGATTGGACACAACCAGTCACTCAGTCCTCAGTCCAGATGGATTGGACACAACCAGTCACTCAGTCCTGGGTCCATTGATTGGACACAACCAGTCACTCAGTCCTGGGTCCAGATGGATTGAACGCAACCAATCACTCAGTCCTGGGTCCAGATGGATTAAATGCAACCAATCACCCAGTCCCAATTTGCTATACATTATGCTACTGAGTTTGGTTCTGCACGCTAAGGGCATTCTTGAACCCAGTGCCTCCCTGATCCCTACCTCCCATGCCGGAGTTCATTGGCTGGACACAACCAATCACTCAGTCTCATCTGACTCAATCTCATCTGACTAACCACCACTCAACAATCAATAGGCTGAGGAGGCAGGGTCACACAATACCTTGTCCATGTTGAAGAGGGTCTGGTACTGCATTGTGAGCGCGTTCTTAGGCTCGGTGAGGATGCGCATGAGCATGTCCTCGCTCAGAGAGTGGAAGGGAACAGCAACGGGGAAGCGCCCCACAAACTCTGGGATCATGCCAAACTCAATGAGGTCGCGAGCCTCGACGAGGCGCACGAGGCGATCCTTCTCCTCCTGGTCCTCGCGGGGGTCCTCGCTACCCCCTCCCCCCCCCCGCAGAGAGGCTTGTGTTGCTGCTCGCCGACCCTGCCCGTCATGCGTCGAGTCAAAGCCCAGGAACTGTAAGACACCCAGACCTCACGCCACACCACTCTCACAACACACTGCACTCGCACCACACCATACCACTCATGCAACACCGCCCCCACAACACACTGCACTTCCACCACACCACACTCACGCCACACCGCACTCACAACAAACTGCGCTCGCACCACACCACACCACACTCACATCACATCGCTCACACCACACTCACATCACACCACACTCTTATAACATCACTCCCATATCACACCACTCATACCACTCCACACACCACATTCACATCACATCGCTCACACCACACCGCACTCACATTACACTACACCATACTCACATCACGCACATTCATAGCAACCCATTCATATTAACCATCCATATTACCTACCATATTACTCCATCCATTGCTAATATATTGTTAATATACAATATATAGTATAGCGTCACGCCAGACTCATAGTATCACGCTGATATCACATGTTCACACACAGCTTCAACATCACCAACAGTTACACACGGCTCTTCCATAACATGCCTACACAAAAATTTTACAATCCCAGCATGAAGCACACTGCAGTGACTGCACACACCATATTTATTGCAGACATATTGAACGGCAGCCACATCAGCAGGCTTTATTTAATTTTTTTAATCTTTTGTCAACCCCAGCACATTAGTCCACGTGCTCCGCCATCGATGCTCTGGCTTTGACTCCAAGGGGGAAGTGTACGGCCTTTTCAGGTTTGTTATCTCACTTGAATCTTGAACTTCAGCTGAGTTCAGGCCCTCCTAGAGTGCGCAGATTCTGCTGGATGTTAGGCTACCTTTACAGGCAGCAGGGAGAGGGTTACACAATTTTGTGACAATTTGTAGTCCGATCCGACCTCCCGGCAGGCTGTGTCTTTCGGATCTCAAATAAAGTCCTATCCAGATTGGGACTGGGCAAGCCCTAGAAATTGAATTCTCTGTTTCTCTGTTGAGCTAGAGCAGGGATTGAATCCTTGACCTCTAGCACAGCAGTCCAGTACCATACCACTAGACCACGCAGGCACTGCATGGTCTAGTGGTGATCAAGCTTGACCAGCAGTGGTGCATGGCAAGCAGTGAGGGTGCACCTTATGGTGCTTGCGTCTGCTGATGATGCGGTCCATGCCGATGAACGCGCCCGACGCCACAAACAGAATGTTGGTCGTGTCGACTGCCACGCTCTCTCCACGCAGCTTACGCGAGTTCTTCTCTGGTACGTTCACCACTGTGCCTTCCAGCAGCTTCAACATGCCCTGCATGCATCATAAAGTGGGCATCATGCAGCTTTAGTATCAAACTCAGCACACATTGATCAGTGTGCTTTACCATTCAAAAATTGCAAAAACAATTTGTTCGGCTCGCTTCAAGTTTGAGGCTCCTGGGACTCTATCATGAATTTTTTACGTCCAAAACTTTAGAAATCATGTGTTGTTTAAGTCAAACCGCTTGGCACAAATTTAACATTTTTAGCTATTATAGAATCTGAGAGTCAGAGTCTTAAATGTGTCAAGTGAGAAGAGTCTTAGTGTTTTGTCAGAATTCGCATTAAATATGTTTGGTTTTTTAAAGGCATTTATCCATTCACACAGTCGGTCTTAAACAGTATGCTAGCCGTTAACGTAAGTGATAGTTAAAGGGCTAACAAGGTTCAGCATACCCTACATACATCGATCACCGAGAAACACTATGAAGAGACTGACACATGAATACAGGGTGAGAGGACCTGGCACAAGATGGGAGGAACTGACAGACAGCAAGAGGGGTAACTGACACTCGATAGAGGCAGCATTGACACTGGGTAAGGGAACTGAAACTGGATGAGGGAAGGTGGAACAAAGGGTGAGGGGAATGACACAGGGTGGGAGGAAACTGACACAGGGCGCGAGAGAACTGATACAGGATGGGGAAATTGGGTGAGAGGAACTAACACAGGATGATGAAAACTGACACTGGAGTGGGGGGCCAGTGAAGGGAGAGACCGACACATCGCTGGAGGCAGACACTGACACAGGGTGGAGGCGAGTTATACTTTGTGGAAGACGACTCACCTGTTGGACCCCTTCCCCTCCAACGTCACGCAGCTGGTGAATGCCGGGCACGCTGCCGATTTTGTCGACTTCATCGAGAAAGACAATACCTGCACAACAGTCACACTGCAACATGCGCATGTGAAAAAAGGATTCAACCAGAACGCTAAGTTTGATTTTATTTAATTAATAGCAGAAGTAATAGGTAGTTTAGGCGAAGCGTTGTGGCTGAGTTGTCTAAGTCCTGGACTTCGGACTTCAAGTGGGGCAGAGAGTCGGTTTGAACCCGGCTCGAACTCGAAAAAGATTTTGAGTCACTTCGTGCACCCTTCGCAAAGGTGCTTAATTTCGTCAGCCCTGAAAATAATCGTCCATTTGAGTGAAGTGCATAGAAAAGTAGAAGTTGAAGTTGATAGAAACAGTATTGCTAAACCAATTGTGTCATTCCATGCCAAATGATAAAAATTTAGAATTAAATCTGACAGGACCATCTTCGATTTTTCTTAGATGTTCCCATCACTCTTTAGTTTATCCCGAATTGTAACAGACAATGCCGCGGGACAACGTCCCACTGGGCTGCTCAAGTTTCTAACAGCGTCCCACCAGGGGCCGCTCCAGTGGGGATACCACAGACGTGCAACCACGGCTGAAGGGTTGCTGCATGTGAAATGAGGGCCGCTCTGACTCAAAAAAGCAAATAGCCGCCTTTGTTAAAAAGACAGCTACAGCACTGATTACAAGCCTACGCAAAATACATACAGGCATCTGCATGATGAGACCCCTTGCAGACAGAGTTAAAAAGAGAATAGATCTGCAGCCTAGCGCTTCCCGGACGAGTCGTAAAAGGCGACTAATGAAGGTGCAGGGGTTTCTTGCTTGTCAAAACTTGACTCTGAGGCACTGAACCGGACTTTAATAGTTCCTATTCTTACACACTCGACGTTCTTAAACTCTCAAAACTTGAGACAACAGATCTTAACATTAAAGTAAAACCTTAATGCAAGGCTCTGCAACAACTTCGACAAAAAACGCAGCTAACTGAACAGTTCTGTTGAATTATTCAATTTGCGTGTTGCAACTTTTTGTAACTATCAAGCGCTAGCATATTCTTCTTATTATGATTCACAAAAAAATCTGATCATATTTCAGAAAATCATGAAACACAGCCAATTATTCAGAAGAAATCAGCCATCATTAGCGAATCCATGGGGGGGGCGGTGGGGGCAATCGCCCCCCCCAGAGTTCTGCTGGGGGGCGAAAAGGGACGATCACCTCTTTCCGCCCCCGAACAGATTGCCCCCCCTCCCACAAATAGTAATTTATGATTCAGTGACGGTTTAACAGGGGGGCGGTGGGGGAGATGGCCCCCCCCCTCAGAGCTTTCTTTGGGGGGTGGAAAGGGTGAATTGCTCCTCCTTGGAAGAAGTAATTCCTGTTGCAAGGCAAAAAAGAATTGTCAGCACCCCCCCCTGTCTGACTGTCTAAAGCAGTCTGCCAGTTCCTATCCTTGCATTGTCCGCCCACCCTGCTGCGCCTTGTCGACGTTGTAGTTAGCGTCTTGCAGCAGCTTCCCAATGACAGACTCGATGTCCTCGCCGACGTAGCCGGCTTGCGTGAGCGTCGTGCAGTCACAGATAGCAAATGGAACGTCGAGGCAGCGAGCTAGGATCTGTGCGAGGAACGTCTTACCTGAACCACACACAGACATACATGCACACACACCGCTACGAACACCACATACACATAGACACACAGCCACACTACACATATACGTGCACACACACATACACACACATAAACACAAAGACACACTACACGCATACTACACCCGTCATACATAAACACAAAAGCTAAACTACACACACTACACCCATCACACATAAACGCAAAAGCTATACTACACACACACAGCTCCTACACACACATTAAAGACCCATAGACATACAACATACTATGAAAAATGTAATTTTCGCGAATTTCGCAAATCGACCAAACTCGCTAAAATGACATGCTCGAAAATAACGCTGCATAATCTATTTATACTGCGATGTCCTCAAAACCGCAACAACAACATGCAGCAAAAATTTCATGTTTTACAGTACTCTACACACACAGCCACTACACACCGAGCCACACTATAGATGGCTATTACACCATGTGACGGTGGATTATACTAATACATGAGGTTATTGGGTCACACATGGCTGACTGGTGGGTCACACATGACTGACTGGTGGGTCACACATGGCTGACTGGTGGGTCACACATGGCTGACTGGTGGGTCACACATGGCTGACTGATATGTCACACATGGCTGACTGGTGGGTCACACACGTCTGGCTGGTGGGTAACATATGGCTGACTGGTGGGTCACACATCGCTGACTGGTGGGTCACATATGGCTGACTGGTGGGTCACACATGGCTGACTGATGGCTCACACCTTGTTGACCAATGGGTCACACATGGCTGATTAGTGCGCCATACATAACCAGTACCAAGTAACCTGATCCGGTAGGTCCAAGCATGAGGATGTTGCTCTTGTCCAGCTTGAGATCGTAGGGCGTGGCGGGGTCAAGGATGTCGCTGGCGTGTCGACTCTCCTCCTGACTGGGGTGGGAGCCCCCCACTCCACTGCCCGGCCCCAGCGCCCCTGCACTCACCTGCGCCATGCCCGCGATCTGCAGCAGCTCTGCAGCACATGGCAACTCTGTCATACATGCAGCAAATCTGTAGCACACAGCAGCCCGGTTACTGACCCCTACAGGCCAGGGAAGAAAGAATTTGCTTACAGCCCAGAGCTCCCCAAGCGATTTGTAAAAGGCAACTAAAGAAGGGTGAGCGGTTCTGTGCCGGCTCTCATGCACAATACCGGACAGTATATAGGCTTTGTGCTAAACCACAAAAAACACCTCTGTTACTGAAGGGACTGGTGTCTACACTCACCTAGAGCTGTTACAGAGAGGCCTGGACACTTACCTAGAGCGGTCACTGCAGATACTGGGGTGGGACACTTGCATCTGTTACTAAAGGAAATAGGGTGTAACACCTGTCACTGAAGCGAATGGGGTGTAACACCTGTCACTGAAGGGAATTGGGTGTAACACTTACCTTTGTTACTAAAGGGAATGGCGTGTAGCACTTACATCTATTACTGAAGGGAATGGGATGTAACACTTACCTCTGTCACTGAAGGGAATGGGGTGTAACACTTACCTCTATTACTGAAGGGAATGGGATGTAACACTTACCTCTGTTACTGAAGGGACTGGTGTGGGGTGTGGGCATGTTGCCACTGGTCTGTGCATCATTCCTGCGTGCCCCAAGGTTGCCCCCCATGCCCCCTGATGCAGAGGGGGAGGGCTCGGGGACATTGTGATAGATGCGCTTGTAGTGGTTATAGACAGCGACAGAGAGAACTTTCTTAGCGTATTCTTGACCGATGACAAACCGGTTGAGGTACTCATAGATCTGAGCGACACAGCACGCAGTTCATGTAGCCTCGTCGTTATAGAAATGTGCGATAACCGCGAACGAAAAGCGAATCAAATACAGTTTAATATTCTACATTCTCTATACGTTCTCTACATTTTTTTAGGCAAGATCAATTGCAGTATTATTCCCATTGCAAAAAACTTGAAACGAGCCATTCACTGCACAGCGCTCAGCGAAAACAGAGCAACAGCCTTTTCTGTCGTCTAATCTGCTAATGTCCAGGTTTTAAATTAGGAATAGAAATTATTCTAAAATGAAAGTAGGAATATAAATCTAACAACATCAATAACAGGTAATTGATGAGCAATACCTAAAATTCCTAGATAGAATACCTAGGATACAAGATATTAGACGCAAAGCAATCACGAAATATGTGAAAACTAATTAAAAGACAATTAAAACTATGGTATCATCCTCTGGAAGCTTAACATATCATTATAAAAAAGTCATACAGAAAAAATTTATACAGCGCATACATGTATGATATACAGCCAGTTGCTAGACTTCGATTTGAAAATATACTAAATCGCACATTACTCAAACTGCGGTTTAAGCTAAACTGCAGTTTGGAATTTTTGGGTTGCTCGACGAATTTCCTTAGTTTAAGCACGATTTAGCAAATGTGCACAATTAAGGCTAAACCCTGGTCTTTAATGGCGTTCTGCTAGGCCATAATCGTGTTAATACGTGTCAATAGTGGTGAATGTTCAATAGTTTCGTGAAAATTTGAGTCCTGAAACGTAACTGACTTTCCGATGTTTTGGCCGTTAAATCGCACTCAATTCGCAGAAATGTGCGATTTGGGAAATTAATTCGCAAATTGCTAAATCGCACATTAAATTGAGGTCGAGCAACACAAAATTTCGTTAAATCAGACTCTGTCACTAAATCGCACATGAATCGCACTCATATCGAGGTCGAACAACCAGCCGATAGACTAGTATACCATTTTGACTACAAGGTTAAAAGTGCAGAACCGCGGCACGCGATGGGGTTTCCTCCCTGTACGGCACTCGAAATTGAACTAAAAAATATTGATCTTAATTTAATTTGTTTATTCACCGGCCTGCAAGGGGGAGCACAGAAAAGGAGACACAAACGTAAATGATGATGATGAAGCAACACGTCTCAAATCTAGAGGTTCTTTTAAAACCGGGTGTGTATACACTCTGTATAATAATGCGCTACAGTCAGACTGCTATAGGAGTGGCAGCAGAGCCGCAGACATTCCCTACACCATATCTATCTATCTATCTAACTATGCTGTAAAGTGTAGACTGTTGCGCATGCCCTTAACAAAGGACTGCAGTGCGCCACACGTAAACACACCGCAACACATATCAATGTATCACACTCTGCTCACCCTGCGTGGAGGAGGTGGGGGCTTCCGCTCCACTATATTCCTCTCTGTCACGCTATCCTTGACGCTAGACTTGTGCTCAGAGTTCGGTACAATCGCAAAGAAATGATTGCAGCTCTCGCATTTAACAAATCGTGTAGCTACAAAAAAAAATAGAGTAACATTAATTCAAGCAATGACCAAAAAGTCTATATCAAAACTTAGGCAGGCTAAAAAAGTTACAGATCAATAAATAAAAGCTTATAACTAATAATAATACTCACAGATCAGCAACAGTGCTCACAGATCAGCAACAGTGCTCACAGATCAGCAACAGTGCCCACAGATCAGCAACAGTGCCCACAGATCAGTGCAGTGCTTCAAGCAGAAGAACAACATGTGCTTACAGACAAACATGTCGATGTGGTTGCAGGGTTTTCCACAGTTGGGACACTGCCAGCCACTCTGTTTATCTCCGCTCCCCCCCCGCCCCCCCGAGGAGGGAGGCATCGGCGCCTTGCCACCCCCGTTAGATGAGGAGGGTGGTCTGGACTGGTCCCCGCCGCCCCCTGCAGGGCTTGAGTCCTTGGAAAATGTCCTCAGGGGAGCATGGAGTGGGGCGGACCTTGGGACGCCCCCATACCTCTCCAACACTGGAGATGCCGGACTCTGTCGGGCGACCAAGCCACCATCATTGGAAACTGCGTAACACGGCGTAAGCCGTGCTGAAGAAAGGGAACCTGAATAATAGCAAATTGCACTAGTAATCAAGCCTAGCACCATAACATAAATTATAGTAATTATATTAAATATATGGATGCTAGAGTTAAAGTTTACTTTGGTTTCTGTTGACATCATCATGGGCCTTCCCTAGTCACAGGCAAGAATTATACAATAGTAAATTGCAAAAACGCAGTGCAGAAAGTTGAAGAATAAGCCGGAGTGTAGTTAATTCCATGCCTAGCCAGAGAAAATTGATGTATGGAGAGATAATATTAAGTCGTTTACGAGGAGCCATTGGTGTCAATATAATGCGGGGCACGGCTCGAAAACTTTCGCGCCGTGCTTCACGCCACACTTTGCACACTTGCAGTAAGCCACCCTGCTGATCAGCATCGTCCCACATTATGTATCATTATGTACCCTCCAAATGCTACAAAAACAGGAAAAATAACTCTAAAAACGACAAAAAACTCTGGTTTGCAGCACTGGCATTAATTATTGAATAACATAAGGCATAGGCATCTAGACGGAATAGTTCATTTCATCAACTCAAACTAAATGTGAATGAACAAACTTTGAAATAGTCGCAATAATTATTCTCTCTTATTTGGTCCTACTCAGTTCTATTCGATAGTTAATGCGACCCTGATAGAAGCGCAATGATATAAGGTAGTGAGACACGGGCTATGAAGGCTGACCAGGAGGCTCAATTTCATCATCATCATCATCATTTACGTTTTACGTCCACTTTTCCATGCCAACACAGGTTGGACGTTTCCCACGATGAGACTCCCCAACAACTCTCAATTCTTTGCCATCTCTCTATTCATGCCTCGCTCCTACATATGGCTCTCTACCGCCTCATTCCATGTTTTCTTCCCCCTCCCTCTTCCAACGATCCCTTCCACCTTAATATATTGACATGTGAATACCCAGTCATCCTTATTCATGCGCTCCACATGTCCAAACCACCTCAGTCTCCCTTTCTTCACCATGTTCGTTATACATACGTAACACGTTTTCTCAAATCTTCGCTCTGACACTTGTCCTTCAATGACACTCAGCACAGCCATCTTACCATCATTCTCTCTGTCCTCTCTAATCCCTGAAGATCCTCTACCTTCGCTGGCCATGTCTCACCTCCATATACCAAAGTACTTTGGACACACATTTCGTAGAATTTCCCTTTCAGTTTCATGAGACACCCCTTGCTGTCACGATAGGTCCCAGTTTGTTAGTTTGCCCAGGCACTTCACACCCTAACCCTTGCTGCCTCCTCCGCAACCGATCATTTCTCGCAGGTAACAGAAACTACTCACCCACTCCATGCTACACCCCTCCTCAAGCACCACATACTTCTCCTCCGTCTTAACACTGTTGTCTATACCCTTGATACACACCAAGCACTGGAAAAGTGGATCTTCCTTCAATCTATCTTTGATTTCACTACACTTTTTGTGAATCCACTTCGTGCACTTGCAACATTTGATTGCAACATTTGATTGTAACATTGATATGTCAATTTGAGCCGACAGAGATGAGAACGATGAGATGGATGAGTGGTGTGTAATTGAAGGAGAGGAAGTACAATGTGGACTGAGAGCTAGAATGGGGTTGGAGATAATTTGGGAGGTGTCAAGAAGAAACCGATTTAGATGGCTGGGGCATGTGTTGAGAAAGTAACACGATTTAGGCCCGTAGAAAAACGCAATTGCGTTTTTGCGTTATTTTTCACATTTTTTTTTCTATCTCCTGCACGCTTTGCCTTTTGTCCGATTTCCCGCATAAATATTTTTTTGGGGGATTTTCTGCATTAAATTGCGTTTTTGGCATTTTGTCACACATTTCTGCATAAAGTATCATTTTTTGCTTAGTATAACTTCTTTGAAATGAGCTTCTTTTGAATTATCTGTAGCAACTTAGCATGCTGTACCTACTTTCGTTGGATAAAATCTGTTTCAACAATATTTATTATATGGAATAACATAAATTAAGAAATAATTCAAGGTAAGAACATATTAATATTACATCATATTTCTACCAAGTCGCTCTTTGAATAATAAAAAATAACAAGAATCTTATATTCCTTTCACATTAATGGTGTTGCAAAGTGGTCGTATTTTCTCCTAAAATTTGTCGCATTTTACGCGCATAAAATCGCATTTTTTCCCAAACCTTGCCACATATTTCTCAAAATTTTGCTGCATTTTTCTAGGGGCCTTAAACATGAGTTGGTAATGTATGAATTATGAGGTAGATGGGAAATGACCGACGATGACCGGAAACGACATGGAAAAGCTTGACAGAGAAGTATGAAAGCTAAGGGATTAAGACGTGAGAATGCGACGAATAGGATAAAGTGGAGGGCGGGTGTCCATGGCAGGAAATGGCCTACCCCTGCCGCAGGGGTCCTGCGTAAGAGGGGAATGCGGCCACAAAACGCGAATGCGTGAGTGTCAGTTAGTGCTACCCTGCTACCGCTGCGTCAGAGACTGTACAGTGTACAAATCATCACATATCGATATTCTATTCGTGGGGTGTAACCCACACAAAAAGTGGCTATTGTTTGGAAAGGACAACAAAGCAGCGTTAAAGTTAGCAAGTTAGGGTTAGGGCTGCGTTAGGGTGAGCAAATTAGGGTTAAGGTCCCGTTAGGGTTAGCAGATTCGGGTTAGGGTCCCGTTAGGGTTAGGGCGAAGGGCTTATAAGATTACCGTAAGTTCGATTAACGCTAATTTCATAACCCCAGCACCTGCGTTGTTGTCCTTTCCCAACAAAAACAAAACGTTGGCTGTATCTGTGAGCCAGCGTACTAAACTAAGCAGTGCGCGAGTGGGGGAATAGGGGCGACAGACCGAACTTGACAGTTCCGGCGGGGTATCGCGCGAGAAGGAGCTGCCTCAGCTGAGTCTTGCTACAACAACTACGCATTGACGACATTTTTATTTTCTCTGTGCGCAGGCGAAAATTGAATCTGCGCCCATCCTGGCTCTTCCAATCTCGGCTCTGACGTTTGCATACCGGGTGGAGGAAATCACACCGCAGTAATCTAATAGGATTGAGGACCCTGATCCTAACCATAGACCTAACTCTAACCCTAACCCTCAATAACACGCTATTCTAGACTCTAACCAAAACGCTAAACATGATACGTGTTTTTCCACATACAAGATAAAACTTTCCCCACCCGATATACACTGCGAGTGCAACCGGAGCTTTGCCCTGTGGAGCTTTGCTCTGCAGCATTTTACACGGAAGGGCTACCTTTAAGTTATTTATTCTGACTTCCAGACGCCAAAACTCAGATCGTCTTGTGTCTACTATGGGTAACATTATATATTCTGCCGTTATAGACGCCACGGCGACGGTTAACCATGATCACGCGCCCCAGAGGCAGTGTTCTCAAATGACATAACCCATTTTGCTCGGTGGACCTGACCAAATTGCTTGATGTGATGATTATCGCTCGATGACAAATGCTATTCAAATATAATGTGTTTACAGCCTCTTTCTCACCCAAGTCCCAAGTTTCCCTCTCAAAATCAAAACGAACTGACTAACGGAGGGGGGGAGGGTGCTGACGGAAGTTTTTTGGCCAAAAAGTACCTTTACCCGGCGCTTCATCTCCAATTTACACCCTGACACCCCCTCGAACTTATCCTCAACATCTCTTTTCACTTTTTCACACCACTCAATTTCGAGCGTCGACACCTAAAGCCTATTTTTTCATTTTGGGAAATTGCTTAATAAATCTGCAAATTGCTCGATATATTGCTCCAGTGCTCAGTAAATTGCTCGAATGCTCAATATTTGATCGATAATCGGACTGCTCGTCGCTTGCTCGATCAGCTCGCAAATCGAGCAATTGCCCAGAAAGTTACTGCAAGAACAATGTGCTGGGCACAGAATTACAGGCCTAGAAAGCGCATGCATTAGCTGCACAATTCTGCAAAAGAAGGATCTTTTTTACCAGAATGAAAGTTGATTTGAATCATGGGTAATCGCTGTTAATTATTGTGATTGGATATGAATGGGTCATGACCCTGTCGATCAATTGTTGACGGTTGGCGATTCGTTTGGCCCGCGGGCCAAGCCCCGCTTCCGTTATCTCCATACGTGCCTAAATCAAGGGAAGTCACTGTATGCTACATATAGAAGC
>JAQIWG010001860.1:0-22518 GCA_034695025.1 Chamaedrilus cognettii | reverse complement strand
GTGGAAAAGCTTGACAGAGAAGGATATGAAAGCTAGAAAACTGAAACGTGAGGATGCGACGGATAGGATGAAGTGGAAGGCGGGTGTCCGTGGTTGCCAATGGCCTACTCTTGTGTGGACGGGGAATGCGGCCACAAAACGCGAGTGCGTGTGTGTGTGTGTGTTGGTCATGTAAGATAGAAATATTCAAATATATATATATATCCGCGATTTCAGTTTACGAACACGATTGTGAAACACTAGATGATATGCGAGGCACATAGCCAGGTAATAGAAATAGCAACTGTACTCCTACTGCATCTCTTCAGAGGTGTGTGAAGAGTAGGGGTCTGTAAGACTGACCTGGATACGATGGGTGGGGGTGGAGGGGGTGGGGGAGGGGGCGCGGGGCGCAGACGCTGCTCCGCCACGTCCAGCTTGTCGATCAGCTCCAGCTCTGCAGGCAATACATTAATTAATTAATTATTAATCACTAATTATTGACTTACTACTGCAAATAAGACTGGGCGGTGCGCTTGATCCAGTGGTTATGGTGTTTCATGACAAGTCGCAGGTTCTGGGCTTGAATCCCTGCGCTGGCGACTATGAAATCATGCGTCAGAGGCCCTTTTAAAGACACAGATGTATGTATGTATGTATGTATGTATGTATATTGCACTTTTAACGCACCAAGAATATGTCATGCAAACGGAGATGCAAAAACATCGTTTGCTTGAATCGTAGGTGCGGGAGAAGTGCAACAGCCTACAAAGTAGATAATACAAAGATGTAGCTAGGTGATTCACCTAGCGACACTAAGGTGATATCCACACCGCCAGATTGTTTATTTGGTTGGTGTCAGGAAGAGCATCCGATCGCAAAAACTCAGCGTCAGAAGTCCAAACAAAGGTGAAGGTCTTGAACATAACTTATACAAGATGATACAACAAAAGGTGATCAGTATTCGTCTTCAAATCTGAAAACAAATAATTGATTTGCAGCCCAGAGCGCCCCGGGCGAGTTGTAAAAGAAATCTTAAAAAGGGGGAGCAGTTCTTTGGCCTGTAATAGTCCTTGCTATTAAAAAGCGATCCTTGAACTTCACAAAAAACACAAATTGACCATTTACTACTCACTTTCTTGCTCCAGTTTTCCCTTCCAGGTCTCAGTATCGGCGATGACGCGCGCCAGTCGGTCGTTCTCGGCGCTCGCGATGGAGAGTCGCGCCTCGAGGTCAGCGAGCTGCTTCTGCAGACTGGAGGACCTCACGAGCTCGTCCAGCTGGTCCCTCTGAGCACATACATACTACTGTAACATACCCTGAACCCCCTTCATACACTGAACCCTCTACATACCTGCGTACATTGCAGACATTACACTGCACACATGTTCACTCAAAATACTGAAGTGTAAAACATGATATTTTCGCGTGCATGTAATTTTGGCGAATTAGCAAAACCCACGAAAATGACATGCGCCGAAATAGCTCTGTAGAAGCTGTTTACAGTGGGCAGATACTGTTCTCAAAAATTAAGTGCCGTAAAATTTCTTCCAGCTAAAACCGTCAAAATAACATGCAGCAAAATGTCATATTTTAGAGCATAATCTGCCCTTCCCTTCATATCCACCGTGGGCCTGTGCTTCAGTCTCTCTACATACCATGCACCATTTACGCACCGTGCGCCTGTGCTCCAGTCGCTCTGCCTCCAGCTGCACCATGAGTTCCTCGATGGAAGCGAGTGCTGCGGCCAGACGCTCGTCTGCACACGCGGACATGAGCACCAGGCTGCTTTCCCTTTTCACTGCATCCCGCTCCGAGAGCATCTGCATGGGGGCAGGGAGACAGGCTAATAGTTGAGGGGGGCAGAAAGACAGATTAACTGAGGAGGCAGAGAGACAGGTTAATAGTGGAGGGGTTCAGGGAGACAGACTGATAGTTGAGGGGGGCAGGAAAATAGACACCAAACTGCTGCTCTGCTTAACTGCGTCTTGCTCCGACAGCATCTGTTGGGGGGGAGGGGGGGGCAGGGCCGCAGGGAGACAGACTATGGCTGAGGGGGTCAGGGAGACAGCGTCACAGTCAGACTGATTTGTGCTTGAAACTCTATCCACACGTGACGTTGCCACAGGCGAGCGTATACTCTATACTCACCCCACGAGTGTGTGACGTCAGATAACAGCTGACGGAGTGAAGCGCAAACACCTTCACTTCATCTCCCATCATTGCCTCAGCCTTGTCCGACATCGATGTATATTCTCAGCGAGTCTAGACTGCGTAGGGTTAACTAGCCTACTAGAATGTGCACGCCTATAGGCTCTTTCTATAGGGTATTAACTGCTAAACGATCCTCACATTTTGACTGAATTTTTGTACTCTATATTATTAGTCCTATGGGCTATTAGGCTTTGCATTGTAGAATTTGGTTTAACTATAATACAATCTATCATCGAAACGCGCTTTTCTTCCCATAGACTCGCGGACAAGCAGACGAGGTTGAAGCCTTGGGTGCATCGTGCAGAATGTCAGCTCAAAACATTCAAACTGATGCGCAGCGTTACGACCGCGCAACGTACACCCTGACTATACTGCGTGACACGCCACGCAGTTATAAAACTTTTCAAGAAAACAACGATATAGAATCATGCTTCTATCGGAATAAACCATATATCGAAGGCAGATTCAAAATTGACAATTTGCGGGGGACTGTCAAGTAAAATAGTTTTCAATTTTGTACAACACTGAGCTGATAGGGATCCGTGGTGGGGGTCACTGCTACGACTGACCCTGCGGCCTAAATTTTGGTCGTCGATTAGGGCCTACAATTCTGTTCCCCATGCCAAACATATGAACTTGATTTACTCTGCGTTTCTTTGTATACAGTTAGCTACGCATAGAGCTAAACATTTGGATACATTTTATAAATTTTATTTTGACATAATATGATATTAGTGAATAGTGTTATTTGAGTTTGGCTTGACTTTAAGTATTGAGTTCGAACTTTGGTTGAATGAAATTTACAAGAGTTTATCGTTTGCACTCTGCAGATACTGAATCAGTGAAACATTTCAATAAAGCATTGACTGCACTATGCAACATGTGTTACAGCAGGCATGTTCTTTCATTGAAAATCCATATTTTGGAGTTTTGGGGGACTTAAAATCAGAGCCTCAAATGCTCTTTTTAGCTTAATCTAGGGGCATTTAACCCAAATTTACGGAGGGGAACTCCGTTCTAACCGGGCTAAATAAATAATGAACAAAGCTGATTATTACAGTTCAGCAATCTGCACTCATCTCGGCCACAGTAATGAGCAGCCATACTTGGCCGCTGATTGGCTGTGAATTATTAATCGGGTCACAATCAATATTATTGTCGCTCGACACGACAGGTTTCAATTGTCTTTCATCTAGGCAGGCTTCATCAGTTCAACAACCAGTGGGAAAGAGTTTTATCAAAGGAGGATTAGTTGTTGTTGGTCAAATTTTACTTTACCACTACTACATGGAGAGCAAAAATAAGCACAATATATGTAAGTATGTATGTAGGCCTATACATGTATATT
Organism: Chamaedrilus cognettii; assembly: GCA_034695025.1. Lineage (NCBI taxonomy): Eukaryota > Metazoa > Annelida > Clitellata > Enchytraeida > Enchytraeidae > Chamaedrilus > Chamaedrilus cognettii. Next base: position 18,977 of record JAQIWG010001860.1, on the reverse strand, counting down.
GCACATCTAATGCACCAAAAATATGTCATGCAAACGGAGATGGAAAAAACATAATTTGCTTGAATCGTAGACTAGACATCATAGACGCGACCGCACACATTCGTACTTCACAATATATAGGCTAACTCCTTCAAATCTTATTAAAATTTGAATCAAATTTGAATTGAATTGACTCAATTCGACTCGTAATGAATAGTAATGAATAGTAATGAATAGTAAATGATTAGTAATGAACAGTAATGCATGGTCAGGAGAGGCAGACTCGCTTCCAAAAGCAATCAATAGTAATGAATAGTAATAAATAGTAAGTAATCAATAATCATGCCAGGCAGACTCGCTTTGAATAGTAATGAATAGTAATATATAGCAATGAATAGTAATCAATAGTAATGATTAGTAATGATTATTAATGATTAGTAATCAATAGTAATGATTAGTATTCAATAGTAATGATTAGTAATAAATAGTAATCATTAGCAATAAATAGTAATGATTAGTAATGATTGAGTCATGCCAGGCAGACTCTTCGAGGCTCGCTGCGCGTCAAGGAAGCCAGCACCATCTTGTTTATGCATTTAAACTAAAATAGACGTTAAGATACAGAAAATAATTTATTTTAACCAATATAAGCAGGTAACATATATAACCATAAATAAAACCAAGTAAGCAGATAAATTGAATTTTAAAACCAAGATCTGCATGAGAAAAAAGAAACACTAAAAATCCTCAATAAGTAGTTTAAAACTAAACTTGAGCGCAACAAGCATTGATGCATACGGCCATGGATTCAGACCTTATGGGCGAATTTCTCCGCCTCAGATCTGAGTGACACTTCGTGGCTGAGGCGCTCTTGTAGATCCGTGAATTCGTCCACAGCCAGCACTGACGCTGCAACATTTCACACAGCGCCAAGTGGATGACAAAACACCACAGCCATCTAGCGAATCCAAGTTCATCTTAATAGTATTGCAAGCACAAACGTCGACTCTCGGCATTTGTCGGGCCTGTGCGGGCATTTGCCGCCAAATGAGACTACTTGCCGGTTATTTGTCAGCTATTTTCCGGCAGGTGGCGTTTATTTTTCGACTACTTGCAGACTGTTTGTCCGCATTTTCCAGATTTGCCGGATTTTTGTCGGATTTTGCGATTAATTACCGGCTATTTGCCAACAAATGCCGGCTTTTGCTGGCATTTGCGACACTTGCCGGCACTTTCCGGATTTTGCATCTGAATGCCGGCTAATATCCGGCTGATGCCGGCAAGTGCCGGCATTTGTGGATTTTGCGGCTGATAGACGGCCATTTGCGGGCTAACCTCGCTTGTAGTTGATGAGAGCCTCGTCCTGGTCGTCTGAACGCCTCCTCACCCTCACCACTGTCCTCTTGAGCTCCTCCATCTACACAAACACAACACATCCAATGCTGCCTGCTAGACACACACAGCGCTTTAACACTGGCATCTAGATGCCAGTCTAGACACACACAACGCATTCAATACTACTCACTGGACACAAAGTATCAACTAGACAAACACAACACATTCAGTTTTATCAGCAAACATACACACAACTCTCTTTTATCAGCTAGACACTCGATGTACATGTAGGAGATCATTTGCCTAAGTAAGCTAGCTCAACGCGTTTGACTGTTCAAATTTTCCCATTTTAAATAGCAATTTAAATTTGTCCAGTGTTTACGGAATCCATGATCTGCTCATAAATCCAAGGAGTACAGTCAATTACTAACTGATGAAATGATTACACAATTAATGGACTCAGAAAACTGCAATATTCTACAGCTGAGACTCAGTAGTTCCCAATGAGGCAAGTCCTCCCTCAGACCTGCTGGTGGTTCTTCAGTTGAGACTCGTACACAGCCAGTTTGTCATCTTCCAGCTGCTTCAGCTTACGCTCCAGTCCAGCTATCGTCGACTCCTGGGCTGCACACAGCGCATCAGCCCACTACACCAAACTGTAGCTACAGTGGGCGGGGAGGACGGGGTTAAATGGATCTAGGCACTCCCACTTACACAGATCTACACAGAGCGTCGATAAAAACATTTAAAGATTCTTTTGTAGATGCCTATTTTCTCTCATGAAATTTGTGATTATTTTGTAGGCTAATAGTGAAATTACACCTTTCGGCGAAAACGAAGGAAGCGGTCGTTTTGTCGTGGCGTGCACACCTTTCGATCAAAACGAAGGAAGTTTTGTCGTTAGATTACTATAGAACTCGTCCAGCCGACAAGACGTCATGATCCTTAACGACAAGACTTCCTTCGTTTTGACCGAAAGGTGTAATTTCACCATAATAGTGTTTTCGGAAAGAAAGACGCTAGAAGCATTTGTAGCTACATTGTATGTTACCCAGTACCTATGCCGCAGCCGATAGATTGAGAATTTTCAGGACTATTCAAAGCTTAGTTCAAAGCCTTGCCCTTCTCTAAAATGTTGACCAAATCTGTGATGATTGCAGACTACAATAGTTAACAAATCTCCGTCTTTTATTTTTAATCGTCGCTACGGAGTCCACGAAATAACTTCATCAATATCGAAACAGGAACAAAATTTCATATAATTCTAAAAACTGCTAAATGCAAGATGCCCTAAACGAAAGAACGACCGAGTGGTGACGTCACCGAGAATCTTAACGTTGAGCACGTGTCGTGGGTCCGTGACGTCAGCGTCCAGTGACGTCACTGGCCCCACCCCCTCCGCCCCTAGTGACGTCACTAACCCCGCCCCCTCCCTCTCTGGTGACGTCACTAAACCCGCCCCCTCCCCTCCTAGCGGCTCAGACTCCGCCCCCTCGTCGAAGGAGCCCAGCTGAGACTTAAGCATCATGATCTGGCTGCTGCGCTTCAGCTGTACGTACTGCTTCTTGACCTGCAGCACAGAATTACAAAGTCTACTCATTTTATTGCTATCTTTCCTGTATTTTTGAATGCTCTGCATACACTGTAGGCCTACTGGTAAGTTGCAACACAGCAAAATACTGCAAAACATGAAATTTTCGCATACATGTAATTTTAGCAAATTTCACGAATCGGGCAAACTCGCAAAAATTATATGTATGAGAATAACGCAGCATAATCTATTTATATAATGAGCAGTCCTTAAAATACGCAAAAATTGAATGCAGCAAAATTTGTCGGAGACAAAACCGCTAAAATAACATGCAGCAAATTTTTTTTACCGTATATCACGCAAACCAACACTGGAAACCGCAACGTCTGCTCGAAACGTAAGTGCGAAAGAAGTGCAGCAACGCTGAAAGCGCGTTTTGAAGAAATGTGTTTCTTCACGACTTTCTTCAAAAACATTTTTCCGGAATGTAAGAAAAAAGTGACTTAGCTCCTAGCTGATGTTCAGTGAGAATTGATTCCAGACCACAAGACATCAGACTGCAATGAACTCTTGGATCAAATTTCTTTCAAACCATGCTGGCTTTCGACACTTCGCATACATCTTTTAATTATCAAAGACCAGAGAAGGCTAGCAGAAATATAACCGAAGATCACAAGCGATGGAGAGCTTTGCAAAAATCTCATTCAGTAGATAAGATTAGAATTTAATGTAAATTCAGCCTGTGTCGCTAAACACATCGTAACGTTTTTCTTGTCAACTTAGACAAGAATTTAAATAAAGATTATTAGTAAGCCCATTTTTAAGTGTGATTTGGACAAGCATGTTTTGGTCTGCTTAGCTGGAGGATATGAATAATTATAGAACGATACAACAACCTTGGCTGCGTATTTCTCCGCCTCCACCCGACAGTCTTTCTCTATCTTGTAGTTGCCCTTCAAATCAGCGTACTCTCTGCACGCAGGCTCTAGCGCTGCAACAGTCAAGGGCAGGACTGCCAGATTTGCAGACTTTCATCATTCAGGAACAAAAAATGCTCAGCGAAGTTCACATTTTTCACAAAATAGACAAACACTATTTTCATCCAACGACTTACTAGAGATCAGCCTAATCACACATTCTATTAAAGAAGCGCAAAGTATTTAGATATTCAACAGGCATGAGACAATATCACCTCCCATCAACAAAAGAGCACACAAAGCACCATAGCAAATTCTTACTCAAATGTATTACATATTAAAATCAGAAATCTGATGATTAGGTTCTGCTCAACCCACTTCCAGAGCCCTTGTCTCAAAGTGATAGTTGTCAACGTGCCATTACAGCCAGGCCTGATCTGGGTCTTGAAAAAAATTAGGAAAACATTCGCCAAATGAATATTTATTTCTCCAGGCCGTACTTTTTTCACCAAGTCGGTTACACGTCGTCATTTGTTCAATTTGAGCGAACATGAATATTAAAAAATTGATTGCTCGTTTCATCACCATATTGCCAGTTATTGAGCTTCTAAGAACGAAGGATGAATAAAACATTCGCCAAGAGCTTTCCACATATGGAAAAAAAATTGCCAACTGCTCAAAAAAATTTTGTTCGGCGATTTTCGCGACTGGCAGATCAAGCCCTGGCTACACCCTGATTAATGACATCTGATGACAGCCGATAAAACTAATAAGCTCAGTCGCTAGGCCGTTCCATGGCCCTTATCAGCGTTATTAAATCCACAGTTGCAGGAGACTATAGTATTGTCTACCATTTTCGAGTAGTTTCACTTTTGCAAGCGCAGCCTCAAGCTTCTGTCTCAGCTCCCGACACTGCAACGTGACCAACAGACTGTCTCTGGTACATGTAGATGGTTGTAGTCTACACGTAGACAGTTGTAGACTACATACGTGTAGACACGTAGAAAACTGTAGACTACATACGTGCAGACACGTAGACAGTTGTAGACTACATATGTGTAGACATGTAGACAGCTGTAGACTACATACGTGTAGACACGTAGACAGTTGTAGACTACATATGTGTAGACATGTAGACAGCTGTAGACTACATACGTGTAGACATGTAGACAGTTGTAGACTACATACGTGTAGACATGTAGACAGCTGTAGACTACAACAGGCCATAAGATCTATGTTAAATCTAAATGTCTAGTAAAACTGTGAAATAAATTGTCCATAACACAGCAACAGCGCCACTGCATGGTGGCGTGCCGATGCGCTGAGTCCAGCCCACGGGCCGCACTAATAAGAACTCCTATAGGAGGCTGCTAGGCTTTTGACAAAACTGACGCTGTTCTCAATCTAAGGACTACTGTGGTTAGAGGTCATGCAGCCTCTGAGTCTAGGCGCAAGAATCCGGTCCCCCTAATTGTTTCAACCTCTAAGCCTAGAGTATACTCTCAATATCGTGTAGCTGATACGAACGGCTAGATAACAAATAGGGAGAAGCTGAGCTAAATCTTACATAAACATTGCAGAGGGCGATTGAACAATAGTGCAGTGTGTAGAAAGCCTGAATAATTTCTCAAATCAGCTGATATGTTTAAAAATTACACTAGCCTCATCTCCATGAGTAATGTATAACTTGCTAACTACGGTTTAAGGTATCGGTAATGGCAGCCTGTTTCGCACCAGTCCCCCCGTAACATCGAGGGTGGGATGGGATTTTTATCTGAAAAATTGGTAGGAGAGCTTAAGTGCTTGGGCCTAAATTAAGATTTGGAGAGGGATAACAATACATTTTGGGGAGATTTCACGCTTTTGAAGCAAATGTTCAGAGATGTCTTGATTAGACAAAGGAAAGAAGACCCCATACCATGACTGAATATTAACTTCATCATGGTATAGCCTAATATACCCTATATAGTCTTTTCCCATTTACATACTCCATTTAGAATTTGGTCAGAAACTCAGCCAGAGTTCAAAGAAAGCAGCTGTGAGCCTATAAGTGCAACGAACCTCAGCTTGACTGGCTGCGAATGAAGCCTTCAACAGTTCCACATCAGAGGTGATGACTGAGCCTCTGTCTGCACTGGACACACTGCCGCCTGGCGTTGTCACCGGACCCACAGGGTCTGAGCCGACGCTACTGACTGGTGGACTCACCGCTAGCACTGAACTGTAGATCACTGCAGCTGGGCGCACAGGGTTTGACGTGCTGATGACTTCTGCACCCACTTCTGACACTGCTGGGGCAACTGAGGTCAAGCAAACAATACAATCAAGGAGAGTAGAAAAATATCAAATTGTTCCAGGTAAGGTAATTAGCCCGCTGTATCAGTTTAATAGCACTCATACAGCGCAGTAGTAGCATTGATGCGTCAGACAAGAGGACTCGGTGCTTTCAACTCAAGATCACTGACGTCAATAAAGCCACTGCAGCGCATTGACATGCATTAGTAACAAACAAGCAAGCAATCAAATCCAGTAGGCTTTAAATGACGAAATAAACGATGAGCCTAGTGGCAAGCAAAGCCTGCTATATTAGGACGTGTCTCCTCTGCTGCAGTACTCTGCACCGGTCCTGAAATAGACCTGCATATTTTAATAGTCTACTTGGAACCGATGACAGAACACCCAGTGAACTTGTTACGCGCTTGACAGTAGGCATGCTGCTAGGCTGCAGAAACGGATCACGCGAGTACCATTATAGGGTTGACTCAAAGGGCACATAAATGAACATCGGAGATCCAACTGGTACATCAGTTGTAGCTTTTTAATAAGTGTCAACAGGTTATCTTGTAGAAGTGATGCTTGGTACTGCGTGATTGCGAGTGTAGATGGACAAACAAACATGATTGCCACTGTTGCAGTCGAACATGCACACTGTCATAATTACAGTTGACCGTACACCAGTCCTACATCATGGTGCTCGGACCGTTCCATAAGATCTCAAGAAAGCATACATTCTTGTACCAGTTCTCATTTTAAATGCAACATATTTCATGATTTGTTTTGTAAAAGGTCTGTGAATAAAGTTATATATTCTACAGTTTATAAAACCTAGCTTACAGTACGGTTTTTGATGAATTTACAAACTTTGAACTCGACGGCATCAATAACATTTAGATCTCGAGCTATTGCAGTCTCTCGCCTACCAGCACTGACTGACGCGTCTTCATCAACACTCTTGTCTCCAAGATCTTTCATCGACGCATCTTCACTTTGTTCCAGACCAACCTGCACGTCACTCGATTCCCTCCCGGACGCCATGTCATCCAATGTTAACCAGGCTACCGCACAACAGTCATAAAACTAGGCCCGATATCATGCGATTTCAACTCGCGCTGATAATCAACTGAATTACGATAGTGCTGGCTATACTGATGGCCGGCTTCAGTAGCCTAGTGTCAAACAGCCTGGGATGTCAGCCAGCCAGCAGGACATGCATGTAGGTTAAGCTTAAAACGAATCTGTGGGGGAGCGGCGGGGGGCGGGAAGAGGAATCAGGGCGCAATGACCCTTACTTTTGCAGATGGGCCCCCCTTGATATTGTTGGCGGCATGCGCTAAATAAAGCAATATTATTTTTCCAGCGGACACCGGACCCCCAATGCAAAAAGAATTCTGCTTCCGCAGAGTTCCGAAGTCTTTATGCTACACAGATCATGGTTGAGGCAGTATATAGCAAAGGCGTCGATCCGTTCTTAATAGTGGGGGTCCGAATAAATTTTGGTTTGGCTCACATTTTGCTGGTACATTTACAAGAAATACGTGTCCACGTTTGTCTGATGGTTATCGAAGCAAATTTTGCTTCTCGCCCATTTTGAACTAGTCGTCACGCCTCGCTACACTGAAGTCGCTTTAAAGACCCGCCCATAACATGATTATAGGGCTACATATATAGCCTATTGTCATTCATATGTCTGCATTATGTTGTCCAGGCACTACTAGAGGACTTGACAATTAATTTTACGAAGTATGTATGTATGTATGTATGTATATCGCACTTTTAACGCACCAAAAATATGTCATGCAAACGGAGATGGAAAAACATCCTTTGCTTGAATCGTAGGTGCGGGAGAAGTGCAGCAGACTACATGCAGAAAACGGATTTAAAAAAATGAGTTTAAAAAAAGTAGCGTATGCAGTAGCGTATGTCAGTAGCGTAGACGCGCAACGCGGCTAGCCAATTATTAACTAATTATTCACTGGCGGTACTCTAACATGGTGAATTCAAAGTACAGCAGGGGCGCTGCGTCCGCACGGCAAGCGGGTGGCCACCGCAACTTTTTTGTTGTAGATTCAGATCTACAACGAAAAAGTTGCGGTGGCCACCCGCGATTTATCTTGTGGCTGTGAACTTTTCTTGTGGCTGTGAACTTTTCTTGCGGCTGTGAACTTTTCTTGTGGCTGTGAACTTTTCTTGTGGATGCAGGCTAAACTAACCCGAAACTAATCCTAATCCCTAACCCTAAGTTCAGTATTCTCATGGTAGTGTCTTTCGCCGGCTTGACTTTGAATGAGTTTTGCCTTTGATTGAAGAATTGCCTTTGAGCGAGTTTTTATTGGCCCACTGCATAGAAAGCGTGACCAAATATTACAGCATATAGGATCCAATTGCATCGAAACTTAGAAAACAAAAACAAGAACATGAATGAAATCTAATCAATTTTAGCCAGCTCAATACAATACCGGATTCTGTCTCCGTACCGTTGGCATCAGTTACAGCTCAGAACATAACGTCAGCGACAATATTTAATAGCGATTACATAGCTCAGACACAACGATAGTCGCAATGGCCACAGGGCGAAAGCTGAATAGAAAAATTCAAATCTTTCACATTCTCACAAGAGTGCATATCACTGATTCAACTGACACGGGCGTGCTATATCAGCTAAACTGTACACATCAACAACAATACGTTATAATACGTAACAGTTGCAACGCGTTCCGATTATATAACAATATCGAAAACTAAGATGAAAAATATGCGAAGCAAATTGAAAGAGCTATCAAACTGTGAACTTGGATAACTTGGGTCTCTGTAATCGAGAATTGAAAAGTCTTTTTTGTACGCTTTACAATTAATTAAGGCATAATGAAACAGCAGCTAATTAAAACTAGTACGTAGCGACTGGCTGCAACATTAAAACGAAATCACCCAGTATCAATATCTTTGCTTGGTAAGGTTAAGAAGCGACATCCAGAAAACTTTTAACTTCGCATTTCATAGAATAGTTGAAAAATCGAATGATGATAAATACAGGATTTTCCTAATAGCAATTTTACAATACGAATATTTATGTCATAATCGTACAACTACTAATGTTATTTATTACACGTGATATTGAGTAGTAGATACGAGACAGCCACACGGTGACAGATACAAGAGGGGAACTGCGAACTATTACGAGTACAGGACTGCAAGGTGAAAGCAGCATTCCATAGAGGCTATGACAACAACATCAATAAAGGCCCTCAGCTCTCTGTACACTTTGCACGATGCAGAAACTGCGAAAGACATGCGATAAACTGTAATCAAGCAGTGATTATACACATCTACTGTACAATGAATTACGACGACTACAAGTGATATAGTAGCGAATACGCTCAAGCTTGCATAACATATATTGCGCTACAAATCTATTAATAGCAACAAATTCCGTATCACCATTAGCAACGAAACCTACGTTAAATCAAATACTATCCACAGCAGACATAAGCGATTGGACGTCAATAAATTTGATTTTGAATATTTAAATCGGCATCAGATCCAATTGTAAATTTGATGGATATAATGTAATTTTAATATAATTGTAATTTGATAATAGGGGTGTACAAACAACTGCAGAGCAAGCAACACCACGACCAAAACAAGAGAAGTGCAAAGTTTAGCAGCACACCAGCAAGCAATGCAACGATGCAAAATTCCGTGCGAAACAGTTATTCTTCAAATTTTACAAGCGGTGGGGTTGGGGTTGAATTTTAAGGACCAAAAAACTGTGTAGTACCTAAAAAAACTGTGTAGTACCAAAAAAAACTGTGTAGTACCAAAAAACTATTATGGTCTGTGTAAGAGGGCTGCCACAGAACCGCTCCCCCCTCTTTAGTCACCTTTTACGACTAGCCTGGGGAGCGCTGGGCTGCAGGTCTATTCTTTGTTCCCCGACCTGCTGCGGTTCTGATTTTAAAAGCAGATCGGTTCCAAATTAAAAGCAAATCTCGGCAAAGATTCTTCAAGAAGTAAAGGGTCTTCTTGTAAAAAAGTGGCAGCAATTATATGGTATTGTAGTAAATCTTATTACACAACTCTTGAAGGAAGGAAGGCCTTTGACAAACATGACTCTAAATCGTTAGCCAAAAATCACCAAAGGAATCAGTGGGATAGTGTAGAACTTCTTAAATCTAACATCATGCCATCACCGAATAGAACTTTATTTGTCATTTCATTTTCATCGATTACAAATCAATTCATTGACAAACTTTCTTGATAAAGTTATAAGGTGGTAACTGACTATTTAGGAAAATATTTAGACTCTGGCACTACAAACGAACTGATTGTATTAGGCATTCCAAATTCATTTAAATATATAATACGTAATAAATAATAAACAATATGTACTCAGCTTAAGACCAATTTCATATAGGCACTATTTTTCAATTGATTCGCACTTATTCAGCGGACAACTCCAAATAGAGATAGAATCGGAAGTAGAATAGCTTTGGCAAAAATGTCAACAAGAAAAATTCCGAAAGGCATTGGTTTTCGTTTGTGAAACGTCTTTCAAAAATGGACATTTCCAATTTCTAGCAAACTTCTATCCAAACTGCAATCAGTCGAACGCTTCAGAAATAACAAACGTAGATATTTTCACTGCATAATTAAATTAAATGAGAATTTTAACTACTGTGTATCTCTTGTATAATAGTTTTCGTCAAAAACTCTGCCTTCAACGTTTAACAGTATTCCTGGATAAAAAGCGAAGCATAGCGCGCAGACTAACGGAAGAAGTTCGTCACACACAAGAAGCTGTAGATATCACAGTCAATGACAGTGTGATCAGAACCAAAGCTAACCACGCAAGTCTCAACCTAGTCAAGAAAGGCGCCATTCAGAATAACACAGTTAGAAAACTGTGACTCGGAACACGTCATGTTACCATGCCGAGTTTGTTGTGTTCATCTGCTACCCGCACAAGGCTATACACAACTTGTCACACTACTGTGTGTTGTGTATTGAAGCTAGACGCCTAAATCAGTGCTCGAGCTATGGGGGGGGGAGGGGGGGGGGCTCAGAGGGGTTGAGTCTTTTGTCAGCTGGATTGGATTCCCTTGCTAGGCTTCTTAATGACAAGGGACTCGTATTATTTTTTAGCTTCATCGACATAACACGCATGGTACATTTCATTGTAAAAATGAATCAAAATCATTTCATACCGGTATAAATTAACTAAACTAAAAATTTCATTAAACAATTCCAACACTATACACTATAGGAGTAGGTCACATATTGCAAGTAGTGACAGTACTATTAAATGTGCCCTATCTAAGTCTATGACTGGTACATTGTTTTTTCATACAGTGTTGCAAAAATCTGTAGCCTTACTCGTTGATTACAAAGAAAGCATGCGAATACTAGAAAAGCAAAGCACTTGCAGCAGCTACAACGTTAATCTTGGATTAGCGCTAATCCATGATTCGATCGAAGAATTGTGTACCCAAGAGTGCGTGTGAATATCTACAGCAGCGGCACCGACACGGATGTAACACGAATGCTTTTTTGTAGCACGACGCTCACTTTACAGTTCTCTGTATTCATCAGTGTACCAATCCTCTCACAGTTCTAATTCAGCGTTACATTTATCCATTTAGAAACGTTTAAACAACGAGGCGGCGGCGCACACATATAAAGTGCAATATGTAGACAAGTGCAGACAGGTGCAGACAGGTGCAGACAAGTGCAGACAAGTGCGGATAGTGACAGAAACAATCGCAGAATCATCAAGGCAATCGGAAAATCCCCTCAAGTGAAGACAAAGAAACACTTAACTAAACATTCATCCAGACAGTAGAGTTATTTCAAACATACGTAAATAATAATATATGTCCAATATTCATACAAGATCACATTGTTAAGCATCTAGGAATAATTGCGCAATTCATTGAATATAACTCAACAAAATACACTGAGCCACTATTTCATCAGAACATCACAACTTTTAAACTTTAAATTCCACCGCAACACGCACTAAACATTTAAACCAATAGGAATAGAGTTCTCAGTTCAATTACAACTGGCCTGCCAATCAACAGGGCGCAAATAGTCCAAGTCAATATGGGACAACACCATTGGTCATCGTATCCGGGTCGGGTCGGATTGAAGCGACGCGATTGGCTACTTCTTCTTGGAGAAGATGTCCTTGAGGTTCATGCTGACCTGTAGTTTCTCTCTGTTCCCGGCGGGAGTCGAGTTGAGACAGAATCTGAGGACAACCACCGCAACATTGGGTCACAAGAGAAGTCACAATGGCTTTCAAACACGTAACATATATATTTGCATGAATAAATTAGGCCTGTAATTGCTTATTTATCAGATTTATGCCTCTATTGCACTGACAACAGCTCGAGAAACACTATGATCGGTTTTGGGATGTTAACCCCTTTGCTGGTTCACTCCACTTTACTGCATGAAGAAATATAAAAATAGTGCCATCTTGCGAATGCATTTGACATAGATGATCAGTAAACAGGTTAAACTAACCCCTTTGCTGGTTCACTCTATTTTACTGAACAAAGAACTCTAAAGAGCATGAAAATAGCGCCGTCGCGCGCGAGTAAAAATCTTGAAATAAAAGATCAGTAAAGAGGTATGTGGGTAGTAACAAAGACTATCACAGTCCGGTTCAATGTCTCGTGGCCAAGCAAAGAACCGCTCTCAATTTTTAGTCGCTTTTTACAAAACGCTGAAGGAGCTCTGGGCTGCAAACCCATTCTCTGTTTGCCAGCTTGGTAAATGGACTCTGTATTCATAGATGTTAGACAGAAGATGAAGCAGAGGGATGGGTACCGTTTGAACTCTTCAATCTCTCGTTCGACATGGTCGTCCATGTAGCTGCTCTCTGATGCGTCCTTCGGCAGAAAGATCTCCTCTGCAACATGTGACACAATCACTGAGGGTGCTTTAGATGACAGTAAGTGAATTCCTGAAGACAAGACGCATTCAAGTCATCTTCCAACACAGCATGTTATGGATATCGCTATGTCCAATGGTTATCTACTTTTTTTTGGCAGATCCCATCATTTGGAAGTCACATATTCGAAAGGGCGTTATTCTGGTACCACCACAGATCTTCTTTCTTCGACCCAATAAACAAACACAAACCATATGGCATTCCAATAATCTGGTATGAATATGTGGCGGCCCTTCCGATCACGTGTTAGCATAGCAAAATTTCATGGGTAGTTTAAGACGCGTGAGACCTAAAACTAACTCCTCGGCACTAGCAGTAGGGCGCGAATCCATTGTGTTCCATGGGTATATGCGTGAGCGGAAGAAACGCCCACAATTTTATATATAAACTTTTTTCTATTTTGAAAGTCATTCAACTGTCAGCACTCTTTGACAAAATCCGGCGAGCGCTCACCGACGGATGCCATCTTTCCCTTGCCCTTCTTCTTGTTCTTCTTGCTCCTGCATGCCCCAGCATCCATCTCACAGTCCTGCGCAACAAGACAGAGATGACATCGCATATAATGTCAACATATCACATATAATGTCAACATATCACATATAATGTCAACATATCACATATAATGTCAACATATCACATATAATGTCAACATATCACATATAATGTAAACATATCACATATAATGTCAACATATCACATATAATGTAAACATATCACATATAATGTCAACAGTCCAACATGCGCTAGTAACAGATATAAAGTAATGACTTCGAGAGGCTTCAACTAAACTGCGAAGTGTTAACAGTGTGTCAATCTAGGGTTTAGGATACGATAGTCAGAAGAAAGTAAACCATCTTTATTTTGCGTTAAAACGTCATTAATGATTGATATTGATAACAAATTTTGGCTTGCAAGCATTCAACTTCATATGAACTCTCATCTCAATTTCTTCTACTCTCTGCAATAGTCAAAAAATTTAATGCATACCTGTCAAACAATGACACTTAGGAACAGATGCTAGACGTGCAACAATTGATCTAAGGAGAGCAATAATAAATAGCAGAAGCAATATTACTGCACTACTACAGTTACCACTACTAATAGAACTACAAAAAAGTCTAAAAGACACTGTATCCTATTGGCACACCTATAAAGCACCAGTGCACCAATTAAAACAGAGTTCAAAGCTGCAAATTTTAAGACGTCCAACGTACGTGCCCCTACTCACCAGATCTCCATAGCTCCCCTCCTCCCCCTCACCTCCCCCATGTCCATTTACCAGCCCCCGCGTGCCCCCAGGCCCCACCCCTGCCGTCCCATTGGAGGTTGGCCCCAGGGGCCCCATAGCGCCCCCGCTCTGGATAACCCCCCTGGAATCAGCAACTTGCTTCGCAGCAGCCGCCCCTTGCTGCGAAGCACAGAGGACTGGGAGGGTAGGCCCTGTGTTAGATAGCTTGGAGCCAGGTGTAGCAGCGGTTTGCCTCATGGCTTGCCCAGGGGAAGCAGTTTGCTTGGTGGTCTGCGCATCTAGAGCCGCTTTTGCGCTAGCAACAACCGATATCGGTCTAGCAGCAGTAGATAAATCTGATATCTGTTTAGTGTTAGCAACAGTTGACATCTGTTTAGCATCAGCCATTCCCTGTTTAGCAGCCAGTACAACTGATCCCTGTTTCACAGCCACCGTTTCAGCGTTCTGCTTTGTGACCAACGATACAGGGCCAGACTGCTTAGTGGGCGCAGCCATTGCAACGACACCTTCCTTTGTCTGCCCAGCCCTGTGCTGCTGCTGTCTAGGAGCAGACACACTGACAACCGGCCCACCAATCACAGACGTCTGACCTCCCCCTGTTCTGCTAGCCTCCAGCCAAGCCGACTTTGAATGATCCACTACACTTGCAGGGACTCTCACCACATCCCCGTTCTTTGGTTTAGCCGCAGCACTATCACCAGTGATCCCAGACAACTGCGCTGTAGCAGTGATAGGGGTCTCCGCAGATGTGTTCTTGTTCTTATTCTTGGCAGCGGGGGGTCGAGAGTGCGCCGGGAGCTCCGTGTTGGAGAGAATAATCGGCGTCGGCAGCGGCGCGGGCGCCGGGCGACTGGCTGGCATCGATTTCACCGGGACTGATGTCACCGGTTTCACCGGGACCGATGTCACCAGTTTCACCGAGACCTGTTTGCTCGGAGCTGATTGTATCGTGGCCGGGGTGGCCTTAGCCTTCTGCAGAACTCCCTGAGGGCTCTCCATGACCGGTTTTTCCACGAATTTCTTCACGATGGGTTTTTCCGCGACAGATTTTTCCGCCGCCTCATCCTCCATCTTAGCTTTCTTCAGCAGATGTCCATCTGGCTTCATCGCCAGTTTTTCCTTTATCACTGACTGTGGCGGCTTTGCCTCCGCAGCTTGCTGCCTGCTCTTGTCCTGTGCTCTGTCCTGTTGCTTGTTCTTCTCAGCATTTTGTTGCTTTTCACCCTTTCCATCGTTCTCTTTCACCACTGGCTTGTCTGAAGTTTTTTCCTTTGCTTGATCCTTCTGTTTGTCAGGCTGCCTGTCGTCTTGCTTGCCCTTCTGTTTGTTTTGCTGTGCGTCTGTCTGCTTGTCGCTCTGTGACTTAGCCTGCAGCTTCTTTCCTTGTTTGTCCTTCTGGTTATGCTGCTGCATGTCCCGCTGCCTGTCCTGTTGTTTGTCTTCCTGCCTGTCCTGTTCCTTGTTCTGTTGTTGCTTTTCCTGCTGCTGCTTTGTCTGCACAGCAAGCTGCAGCTCCAGCATGCGCTGCAGCTGCTGCTGCTGCGCGCGAAGCATCTCTGCCTTGGCTTGCTGCTGCTGCTGCGCAGCACCCCCTGCTGCATGCCCCCTAACATCCTCAGTGCCCCCCTGCTGCTGCTGCTGCTGCAATCGGCGCTGCTTCTGCTGCGCAGCAGCCTGCAGCATCAGCTCCTTCAGAGCCTGATTCTTCTCCAGCTCAGAGCGCAGCAGGGGCGAGGCTCCACTCAGAAACTCAAGCTCACTCACCAAATCTACCAATCCCGCCCCTGACCCCCATCCCCCCTCGCCGCAACCCCCTTCGCCGCGCGGAGTGTGGGACTCGTGGGCGCCGAGGTTTTTTCGCTCAGAGGGTTTTTCCGAGGAACTTCCTTTGGCGGAAGAGTTGCGTTCGTCGCCCGGAGTGGAGTGGGAGCAAGTCGGGGGGTGCCTGACCTCTGAACTCTGATCAGTCGTCTGCTCCGCCATCTAGTGGAGCGGAAAGCATTCGGCACTGAATAAAAAATTTGAAACTGAACTAAATCATACCTAGGCAAATATTGCCGCTCTGTTTCCGAGTCCCTTCATAGATCCAAATCATGAGCAAATTTGTCAGTGGACAATTAAATGTAGCCTCTAAAAGTCTCTAAAGCCAATCTAAGCCAATTAATATTGCATCAATCCTATCCGTATAATCCTAACAATTAAAGAAGGCTATTTAACCTCTTTGGCTTTGCTGCATTATAGTGAAGAAAATTATCAAAAGGGCTTCAAAATAGCGCCATCTTGCTAATGCATTTTAACTTAAATATCCGACTAGGGGTTAAATCTCGTACACTTCAAACATCTTTTTTTCACAAACCGCCATTTGATTTCATCGCAATCAATAGAGCAACACAATGATAATGCACCGTCACACACATAGGGCTGATTTTTCCAACACGAATTTAATGGTGGTTCAGGATTTAGCCCATGAAAAATGCTGGGTTAAATTCCAAACCACCATTAAATCTGTGTTGGAGAAACCAGGCCTTAGAGAAGAAACACTTACTTCTATACTAACCCAAGCCCGAGAAGCTCTGGACTGCAAGCCAATTTTTTGTTCCCTGGCTTTCAGAGGGTTATTTACAATAACAACCATAGTACACCAGTACAATGGACAGCACTGTTCCCCTAGACCAACCTTTCTTTGTTTCTGCCTCGCACGCTTGGCTGCCTTGGCACTCACCCCTGACCCCCCCGGCCCCCCCTCCTCTCCATTTATGTATTTCAGCAGGTAGTCTATATCCTCCGACACCAGGGGCGGCGGGGGGGGCACGCGAGCCCTGGGGGCGAATCCCCCCGGACGATGGGGTGCGATGACAGGGGGTCTGGGCTGAAGCGGGGTGAAGGAGGGTTTGATGCCAGGGGGGGCGGTGGGTGCGGGGAGGAGAGTGGTGGGGGGGGCGGGGGGCTTGCAGGGGGGGGCAGGGATGGCCTGGGGAGGCGTGGGGGGGGCTTCAGTGTGGACGCAGTCGTTCTGTAGGCAAAATTAGGAATCAGGGTTAGAATTAAGTGAATAATGCCATGTACAATGGGCACTGCTTCTTTCAGTGCAGTCATACACACTACGGAACACACATGCTCATATACAACTGTATGATCTCCTAGAAATAATGTTGCTTTTTCCAGTCAAAGAAAATTTTTGATTAATAACGGCATGTCCAAGATATTGCTCAAAATGGAGCGTTCAAAAAATATACAATTATCAAGACATATTGTTCATTGAGCAAGAGTTCAATTTCAAGCACAAGTTTTAAAACTCAGATGACAGTTCGCCAACATGTGTACAGATTAAATAGCAGTGACTACCACAAGTAAATCTTACTTAAAAGTTGAACAGTCTCCTGGTGGTAAAAATTGAGATAAAACACCGATTTCACACCTTTTTCTCAAGCGAAGGTAGTTACTTTTTTTGCAGTTTAGCTCGTGTGTAGCACAAACACAGTCCGGTCATACAGTCCGGTTCTGTGCAAGAGAGCCGGCATAGAACCGCTCCCCCTTATTTAGTTGCCTTTTACGACTCATCCGGGAAGCTCTGGGATGCAAGCCAATTCTTTGTTCCCCGGCCTGCAGGGGAGTAGGAAAAGCTACACAAAAACACACTTTTCACACCTTTTTCTTGAGTCTCAGTCGCAGTCGTTCCCTCATCTCCTCGAAGTTCCTGCTTGTAGGAGCTGTCTGCTGCTCACACATACACACACACAAGGCTCACACCTACACACTATTCACACATATACGCACGCACACTGCTCACACACACGCACACTGCTCACACACACGCACACTTCTTAAACACACACACACACTGCTCACACATACAAACACACAGAACATTCTGCATCGTGTCACATGTAGACGGTAGACCATATAAAGTCATTGCTTTGTATCATTCACTCAAGGCACGTCTGGATGACAAGCGAGCGGTGCGCTCACCTCACTAGCACCACTGTGCCCATTAATGCGTGAACCGTAAACTGCCGAAAGCATAAAAATCTGTCGCAATTCCTTTTGCCAACCATTAGATATTACGAATATTTTAATGCAATATTACAAATATATTTACCTGCAATATTTCCCCCCCCCTGCTTACCGTCGACGGTCCAAAGAACTCGCAGTGCCAGCACTCGCAGAACTTCCCCTCCCTCTGATTGGTTGGCGATGACGTCATCGACCCTCCCTCTTCCTCTTCCTCCCCCGAGCAGCTCTCCCCCTCCCCCCCCTCATAGTCGCCCCCTTCGTCCTCGTCATCGTAGTACGCATCA
This sequence comes from Chamaedrilus cognettii, assembly GCA_034695025.1. Taxonomy (NCBI): domain Eukaryota; kingdom Metazoa; phylum Annelida; class Clitellata; order Enchytraeida; family Enchytraeidae; genus Chamaedrilus; species Chamaedrilus cognettii. Next base: position 433 of record JAQIWG010001860.1, on the reverse strand, counting down.
CCGCTCTTCTCGGACACTCCCCGCACCCTGCCCCCCCCCTGGCCCCCCCCACAGCAGTCATCCCCTGTGCATCCCCCCATGTGAGGGGGGTAGAGCTGCAGATAGGGGTCCTGGGGGGCATTGAGGGGCTGATGGGGGCTGGCGTAGCTGCCGTGAGGATTAGTCTGAGCGCTACCCCACATTTGGTTTGGCGCGCTGCTACCCTGGACGATACTCGGCAGGCTACCGGGCAAGTTGCCACCACCATTGGTCACGTTTTTATACGTAACCATACCACTTGAGGCGACATTCGGCAGGGAGGCATGGGCGCCCCCCCGGCCCCCACCCGAGGCGCCATTACTCGGCACCCCACCCTGGACTCCACATTGCACCATGGCCCCGGGAGCCGATCCACCTACCCCCCCAGCCCCCCCGGGGACCTGCCTGCCCCCCA
>JAQIWG010001859.1:0-22522 GCA_034695025.1 Chamaedrilus cognettii | reverse complement strand
TTGCTTTTGTTTAAAAGCAAACGAACAAAGTTGATAAATTGGTCAGTGGGCTCAAACTTTTGAGCAATACTGTAGATACACAATTGCAAGGCTGCAGGCCCGTTGATGAGTAGGTTTACAACGATCCGTGTCCATGTAGGACTCAACAAGAGTCAACACGTGCGTGCGAAGCAAGCACGTAATTAGGCTCTTCGCGCACAAAACTATTACAGGGTCTAATGTTTATCGATTAATAACTTCATCGCAATTTACTTTTTACAAACAGTTTTAAACCAAATTTGACACGTCTTCGCTATATCTTCATGGCTTATTGAACCACGCAACGGAAAAATTGAATTTTTTTACCCCAAGCTGTTTTTTTCAAAAAGGGGCTTGATATCTCTTTCTGTTCATTAACTTAGATCTAAATTCCGCAGACTCACCGCAAATCGAAGATCGCCGACGGGCGGCTGAGCGTAGGGAACTCCGAGAAACCAATCGACTGTCGAGACGACACCGCCTGAAGCCAAACACGCGAAACTTTAAACTTGATTCGCGACGCGGGGCAGAAAAACGAGCGAAAACGTCAACAGAGGTTTCGCAATTAAACTACGTGTGTCCAATGATATGCGGGTATGATGCTTTGAAGTTTAAGGACCGTGTGCAGTAGGCCTAAAGAAGACTATATATTACAGTCCGGTTCTACGCGGAGAGTCACGAGCGGACCGCTCCCCATTCTTTGTCAGCTAAATTTATTAATAAATACCCCGAGTTTTAGAGAAAAAACTTATCCATAATTAGTATAAAATGGCCAGAAACATCAAAATATGCTCAATTCGGAGATGAACTGGAAAGGGCTCAACTCTCCCAACCCGCCCAAACCCCCAAACCCCTCAGCCTCCCGACAAATTAAACCATGAGCCTACCTGCGTTGGGGTCCCCCTCGATCCTCCTCCCCCTGAGCGCCCCCTGAGCGGTCTCAACGATCGCCTCCTCCCCCTCCTCCAGATCATCCACCAGCCCCCGGATGTGGTACGTCCTCCTGTGCTCGTACTCGCTGTCCAAGTCCCCCCGAAGGCTCTCATCATTCTCCTCTCCCTCGTAGCCCGCCCCGAGGGCCGTGACGGCGGGGGATTGGACGGAGGGGAAGGTGAAACTGGGACGGGCAAGCATCAGAGGTAGGACGAAACGTAGCAGCATGTCTTACGCCCGTGTTCTTAAACTAGGGTTGAGGTTGATCCTGAATCGGACGGTTGTTGATTGGCAATCGAAGCGTGCTTCAAACCAAATTCGTCAGTCAGTGATAAGTGCATGAAAATGACATTGTGAGCATAATCCACAATTGCAGTATAAGCACATTACATTGCGCGTGCACAGTGCACATTAGTAGGCCATTGTCTTGATGCGGGCGTACACGAATAAGATTTTCACGTGGTATATTCTATAAACTTGACGAAGGAACGCAGCCGCAAACCTTCTCACGCGTTACCTAACATCTACATTCATATTTGTTCGACATAATCAGCCTATGCAAACTATCAAGCGTGATTTTCTCTGTTGCCTAGTCCGAATTGCTGATCGGCTACTTAGGAAGGTCTAAATCGCCGATTGGCCTAAGAGACTGAACTGTTCCGTCTAAACACGGCACTTTATACCCTGCAGACGAAAAGTCATGTTGTCGAATCTCCAAATGGACTAGGCTACAGTGATTTGTTGACGGCAGTAGCCGCATAATTTAGCCTTCGCAAGGCTGACACTGAACTGTTCTGTCTAAACACGGCGCTATACTAAACAGACGAATAGTCGGTCATGTTGTCGAATCTCTGAGTAGACTACATGTAGGCCTACAGTCTGTTTGTTCAACATCGGTAGCCTATCGTGTTATTCTCCGGACGGATGATCATCCATCTATTCATCTCCCTTTTGATGAAGTGCGCATTCTGCCTGCAGCGTATTATGCCCGAGTTGCATTGGGGCATCAGACGTGGGATCAGGCCGTCTACCGGTAGAATTCTTCAGCGAATCTACCCTAACTACCCAATGTATCGTTTTGCGTCGTCAGCGATGACAGGTCGTCGCTAACGTCTTCAAGCAAGCGACGATTTATATGGGTGTTATACGCTATTTGCATGGTAGTTCATGCGACGACGGCCTGATCTCGCTTCTGATGACCCAATGTAACTCGCACGCGTCGTCAGCGATGACCGGTCGTCGCTGACGACGCGTCGTCAGGCGTTCTACCGGTAGACGGCCTGATCTCACGTCTGATGACCCAATATAACTTCACCTTTACACTACGCTGCAGTCCATACACTAACGACCGCTGCAGTCTATTCAGAATTGCGCTGCACGCTATACCCACCGTCCACTCCCCGACGGCCACCGCGATAATGTGAAACACAGGCGGACGTGGTTACGAGGCGACAGGCGCGAGAGAGAGAACACCAAATATTGGACAATCATCCAGAGGCGACAGCTGCAGGACTATACACTCGACTCGTCCTTTTGCTAATGCCTATAAGGCCTACGCTGTACCATTATATGCAGCGCTCTTTGGGAAGAAGAGGCGGGGAAATTGCCATCCTAATGTACATCAACTTTCCTCCATCCGTTTTCACTACATCAACACACTGTACTGTATAGTGTTAAGATATAATTTTACCCACCCCTTCCGCCGCCCCCATCTCCATATTATGCTTCAGGCATGAGACCAATTAATTTCCAAATATTTATCAGCAATAGCAATAGTATCATAGACTGTAATAATTCTGACAAAACGCATTTGATTTTATTTCATTTGACTATCATTATCGTGGGCTATATTGTAGGCTCTTTCTAGTTCCATTTTCCTCTAATAATTTCTTTATTATAAGCCGTATCGAGCGGCGCACCTCTCAATATCAAAAGTAATTCACTTCCCGCATGCCTGTACGGAGCTGCGTCAGGGTTATCTCGCGCAACGAGATACGTGCAGGCTGCATCTTGTAGTCGAATGCGCAATGATGTTTTCTACGGCAGCTCAAAGCACTTGAGACAATGACTTCACTGGTATTACTGAACCTCTGCAGATAAAGAGCCGCAGACAATCAAATAGATGTCGCAGCCTTTAAAATAAACGCAGGAGATATTTAAAAGGGGCGAATGGAACGTATCATCGAACACGTATCATCGAACACGTATCATCGAACACATATCATCGAAACATTGACACAACAAGCAGAGAAGTCGGATTTTTGTGAGTTCAAAATGTCCCCTAAACGTATTCTACTTTAAATGCTGCCCTCAAAATAGCTACTTGGGATGTAGGATACCGGCAGTCATTCATCTGTCGGTTTCTCGCCATTTTAAGCAGCATGCGCTACTTCTTCGTTTTTACCTCACTTCCCCCAAATTTCAATGACAATACATTCTCACACTCATAGGCCCAGTTGTTCAATAGAGAGTTATTTGGTTTTAAATTATCACAGAACAAAAATGACGTCACGAATCAATCAGATCTTGCAAATTAGATCCAAGATTGTTCGAATAACGCGCCAGTATTGGGGAGTTGTTCACACAATCCTGGATCGTTCAACTATGGTTCAAATAACTCTCTATTGAACAACTCGGCCATACACCTCTCGGGATTTGGGCTTCTAAACTAAACATCTTCTATAGCAGTGATATTCAATTTGAGATTCATAACTGGATAATTTATCTTAAAAAACACACTTAAATTAAGATCCACAGGACTCGTCCCTGCGTAACATCCTTCGCTCTATTGAAGGACACAAGGTTCTGTAGCCTACAGTACTGTTCGGCTCATGCTGTCGGATATTGTTAGGATGCGCTGAGCTGCGGACGCGTGACCTCCAACCGGACGTGACGCGTCATCGATCAGTCGACTAGCTAATACGCTGCTCTTGTTTCGAGTTCTGCAGAATAATTTTCGGCGAGGATAATGGCAGAGTTATATTACCTTTTTAAGGAACCAGGTGTTCCGGGAACGCGCGTGTTCCCGGATCACGACGGTAGTCTTATTATTATTGCACGACATCTTCTCAGTCGTCTTCCCCTCAACCCGGCCCCCTGCAGGCCGGGGAACAAAGGATTGGCTTGCAACCCAGAGCTCCCCGGGCGAGTCGTAAGAGGCGGCCAAAGAAGGTGAAGCGGTAATTCTGCGCCCACTCTCTTAATTGCGCAGAACCGGCTGTGCTGTAGGACCCTAGGCTGTACCACCAACCGGCTGTAGGACCCTAGTGTGCGACACACGGTACGTAAATTACAAAGAAACTAAATCCCATCAACCATCGTGTAACCCATATGACAAATAACCACCATATAACCACCTGATCGTGGAAACACGCTTGCTAGATCTCGGAACGAGCCGACGCCGAACTCGCGAAAATGAACGTTACATCTAACGAGGGTCATTAATTGTAATGGCAAAAAGTTCATTTGCAAAATAAATTTCAATTCGGGCGAATTTGTCAATAGAATTTTTCTCTTATAATTATCGTCATGTTTTTTTTGAGAATTGCTTATAAGTAAACGGTCAATCTAAATGATATGCCTTTTCATTGATGATCAGACTCAGAGCAGTATACGTTCAGTTTATCCTAAGTAGCGTTGTGCCTGCTGCTCATAAAACAGGAGTAGTGCACTCCTATGCATTTCAAAAAAGGAGTAGGCCTAAAGTAAGTCTACTCCACCATCGTTCATTTTTACGAGTGATACTACTCCTATCCATTTCTAAATCCGAGCAGAGTTTCAAAAAAAGACCGTTTTTGGAGTGCTGCACCCGCTATACTTATCCCTGATTATACGCGCTGTTTAAAGTCGTCATTAGGCCCTATTTTCACGCGACACGCCATTTTAAAACCACAGCCTACTGCTAATTTTGTTTTATTTAAGGAGGACACGCAGGACAAATTAATTCAATTTCCGTCACACCGATGACACACACATGCTAGGTTCCATGGCGCTAGGAGCAGTTAATGTTCTTTCACTTGTTTGTTCGCTCTGATTGAAGTCGGCACAAACTTCGTGATAGTCTCGTGCTTCCATGCAGTAAAAAAACAGTCAAGCATGTGCCGTAGGCTATGGTGCACGCAGCGGCGGGGTGGGGGTAAGCTCCTTGAAATTCAACCTCACCACCACCCTATCACTCTCCTCCTCGTGTACTGTACTTAATGTATAATGTATGTACTACCATAGTTAGTCAGTGAACAAAGAATAGACTTGCAGCCCAGAGCTTCCCGAGCAAGTCGTAAAAGGCGACTAAAGAAGGGGGAGCGTTTCTGTGACGGCCCTCTTACACAGAACCGGACTGGTATAGTTTTCATTACTACACACGGTCTTTAAACACCACCCACCCCCCCCCCCCTCTCTATAATTATTGTGCGAATTTTTTGTGCAATACAATATAATATGATGCTCGTTAGTTTTTTTTATCGCAAAATGTATCTGCTCGTATCCCGCGCGATGTATCACCTCGACTCTGACGTGTCGTTTTGGAAGAGTTGCAAATTGGATTCTTAATAAGATTTTTACTTCAAGTCCACATTTGTGATCGCAGTACGCGTCAAAAAATGGTCAAATCGAATTTTTTCACCTTTGATCAATGATAACTTAACTCCAATTCTTTAGCGTGAACTTTTTATTCGCGTGATGTGCGAAGCAATAAGAGCGATGGCGCAAACAAATTGAACAGCCTTCGTTTTAGTTACAGGCTCTAATTGCCCAGCCTAACCGTGCCTTGTATAATCCACAGTAATTCATTGTTCCTGCTCCGTTCTACGGACACGTGACGGAACCCACTCCGGGACTCTTTATCACGCAGGCAATAATGAAGCAGCGCATTCCCTGGAGCTTCTCCGTGTGTTCTCCCCTCCCCCAGGACTCGTTAGCGCAATCAGCACAGTGATACCAATGATCCAAAACGGAATATTCCTAGATTCTTGACATCTCGACAAAAATCCCTAGATTGTTCCCATCCCTAGATATATCCCCAGCTCCCAGTATAAAATGCGTTATTTAGATCAAGCTTATCCCAAGATATCTGGGGACTGCTTTAATAATTTATCCCTAAATCATCTCAAAAATTCCTAAAGCTAGTGATATATCCGAACTTCCGAAGCCGTGGAATCACTGCAGCGCCCATGCTGCCAAGGGCGATTCCAGAAATTGTTAATGGGGCAGGGGGGAGGAGGAGGGGGAGGTAACCCGCACCAGCCTTATACTTTTTTCATTAAGTGCAGAACTCGCGACCGGAAGGTAGGGTCCCGGGGGGTACTCACTGAATTTTTGATGTCACGCAACTGCCTCTACTTAGCCAAACTTAGCTCCGCATGTTGGTGGGGGGTGGAGTGGATGATTGCCGTGTCAATTCGCTTATTTTACTTGCCCATTCCAAACTTAAACTTAACTGTATATGCTAGGGCGAGGGAGGCGGTACATCTACTCTCATTCCCAACGTAGAACAGCCCCTGCACGCTGCCCTTGTCTACGAAGAAATTGAGTCAACGATAGAACTACTCGCTGCTCGTTTCTACGCATCATTAAACGTGCAATCGACTCTGGAGCAGGGACGGATCCACATCTTCAAAATTGGGGGGAGGGTTCGGACCTTTTTAAGAACTAAGCATTTTTTCTACCCTTACAGACATTTTTCATCTTTCGAGCAGCACAGGGTTGGGGCGGGGGGGGGAGTAGTGTCAGACATTTTTGGCAAATTGAGGGCATATCATGGGGGTATTTTTTGAATAATTTGTCTTTGGGGATATTTTTAGAAATAATCCTCGAATGCGCCCCAAATTGGCACCAACGCCAAAATTATAGCCAAAATTATAGCCAAAATTATAGCCAAAATTATAGCCAAAATTATAGCCAAAATTATAGCCAAAATTATAGCCAAAATTATGCAGGCGAAATTTTATGTTTTACAGTCGCCTAGGCCATGTGCATTCCTTTGCTACGCGCATCAGATCATGACATTGTGAGAAGCAAGATGACCTTCTTTGCAGAATTCAGTAGGCGCCTAATTTATTCTGAACGTCATCCAGGATCTAGGTATCGCACCTAATCGGACAGGACATTAAAGCGCCGTCAAGCCATCGAGTCCTGCGATCGTAGGGTAATCCATGAAGCAGACATTTCGACGTTGTGGCACTCACGATTCGAGTCCGCGTCCGCTGCCAGACGCATCTCGGTTCATTGCACTTCCGTCCAGTGATACCATTGAACCAAAAAGGAGTATCCCTAGATTCTGGTTATCTCGGCGAAAAATTTCAAAGGATTGCACTTTTTGCTTAAAATATTCCCAGCTTCCATTGTGAAATGAGCCATTACAAAAATATCCCCAGACATCTGGGGATTGAGTCAAAAATCAAATCCTTCAATAGCTAAAATATCAGTAAATCTAGTGAAGTATCCCTAGCAGTGGCATCACTGCACTTCCGTCTCATTGAAGTGCGAGAACACAAAGACTCTTAATGGGTGGTACCTGACGGGTACGTGGTTGGAATAACACTAGGCTACGAGAGTTAGAACTTCCGCTGCGCCTTTATCTTCCGGCGTTCATACGCCAAGATGTTAACCGTTTGACGTCTTGCGACTCCCGGATCATCATTTTCGGGCGTCTAGGCCATGGGAGTACAATGCACGAATGCGTGCAATATAATGCAATTACAGCAATGTCTTTGAAATTTGGCGTCATGCGGACGACAGGTGATTTTTTGGCACCCGGCGACGTCGGGGAATGGTTTTTGGCGTCTGCGTATTACTTTCTGGCATCATAGACGCCGCGACGCCGGTCAATGGACGCTCCAATGAAAGTCGAATCAGGAGCGCAATGGTAGCGGAGAGGAAGGGATGATGCAGGCACCTCAGGTGCATTATTGATAGGCAGGAATACAATTACCCCCTCTTAAAAATTCTGGCTTAGAACAACACCCCAGCAGTGATTTTACAAAGCAGATGACTTTTGTTGAAACGAAAATTTTTGTTGCTCACATTTTTCAGGTAAATTTCTTTATCAAATTGGCTTAGTAAGATATTCTTGAGGTTTGCATTTAGACACATTTACTTTTTATTGATATCCGTCGCCCGTAAAAAAGTGTCGGTAGGTTTATAGGCCTATAGACCCACCTCTAAAAAACGTCTCTTCTGCGATCGAGTAGTTTTGATTTTAGACAGACTAAAACGAAATAATACTTGATGAATAAATAATATGGACCCGTTAAATTCAAATCAAATGCTTGGTAAATCGAACCTTAATTGGACAGAAAATCACTGGAAGCAACCGACTATTTTCAAAAAATTGTACGGTGTAAAATTTCTTCTCGCACACCGTTGCCATCATGACTTATCGACAACGAAGCAAGAGTTAGTAGTGCTGGTGCGCCCGCTTCTCTGCAATAATCGAATAAGCTTGCCGTTCTCCTGTGATTCTCGCAATTTTTCCGGTCGCCTAGTTTTGCTTAGGAGCAGAATTCATCGAAATAGGCCTAGCGGAAAATAGCTCACGATGTTTCCCGGTACACGAAGCGCTGGCTAGCCCATACGTTGTAATGCAGAGGCGAGATTGGGTCGCGATGGGACGACGCTTCTACAAGGATTACGCTCAAATGAATTGCGGCGCGACGAGAGTTGAGATTTTGGCACGGTTTCGGGAAACGTCGACGTGTCTCGCGACAACGACGCGCCAATTATGGCCGCGGGACACAATTCAAGCAGAGTGCATGAAGGCATCGGGTAATGACCGCACGGGGCGAGAGAGTGCGAGGGATATTGTCCCTAACGCCCGAGTTAGATTGGGTCATCAGACGTGGGATCGGGCCGTCTACCGGTAGAGCGCCTGATGACGCGTCGTCAGCGACGAATGGGATCGCTGACGACGCAAAGCGAAACACTGCGTCGTCAGGGTGGATTTGCTGAAGAATTCTACCGGTAGACGGCCTGATCCCGCCTCTGATGACCCAATCTAACTTTACCTTAACGGAAAAGCCACATGTGACCCACATGTGACTAACATGTGATTTAGATGTGATTCACATGTAGGTTTGGCATCCTTGCTGTAGTTGCATTACATGCATAATATAATTTTATGCTACATTCTACAACGCATCCAAACACGCGCGGTTAAGTTTTGATGAACGTTCGATGGCTTTCAGCGATCGTCGATGTCGTAGCCTATACATGAAACTGTGGCATAGGCAGGGGCGAATCCAGGATTCATTTGTGAGGGGAGGGGTGGGGGGGGGGGGAGATGAATATGTATGTATAGCTTTGTACATGTCTACTAGATTTTCCCTCCGAAACGAACTCACGTGCGGGGTCTCTATCCAAAACATGTTTTCAGACCATCCTTCTCTTACATTTTACGTACATGTACTATCCGACACAATAACACATTTTTACACAGCTCATTGTTACATCTGCCACTGTTTTATAAACACTTTTTTACCACATATTTTTCATGCTGGTGGGGAGGTATGCATCCCACCCATTCCCCCCTTGGATCCGTCCTTGAGCATAGGCGTATAGCTCGATTCAAGCCTCGTCCGTTTCCGGTCATTGTGGGAAATCAGACCGTAATAGACTCCCGCGAGGCCAATGAAACACGCGCCCGGCGCGAATATACAATATGCGCGATTGAGCTTGATATAAGCCACACCCTCTGGATAGGCCAGAGGGGGCCATTTCATTCATTTGTCAATCAAATCGTTAACAAACTATTTAAAAACATTAGCCAATCCTAAATTAACCTCAACCGATCATTAACATAACACTAACCCGAATCCTAGACTAAACATACAGAAACCCTAAACCAATTCCAAGCGGTTTGCGACGGTTGAGTTGCGAGGTGGGCGGGGCTTGTATGAAGCTCAACTGTGCAGATTGTGTTTCGCCTGCGGAGCCTCTGCATGACGCCTGTTGGATTTGGACATATTAATAGTGCAATGGTCAGCCTTTAAAAAGCGCACGGGCTATAATACTACGCATACGCTACCATGGATAATTTTCACGCGTAATGCTACGCCTGCCCGTTTAAAATTTGGTGTAGCTTTCACACTTTTTGCAATTGATCATCGTTACTAGCGTACTACGGTTACTTAACTTGACCCTTCAAATACCCACCATTATTTTGTCTGAAGGTTTAGTTACGGGGCTTCTGACGCCGAGCCTCCAAGGATGTTTTAAGCAAACGAAAGAACTGGATCTCTGTCAATTGGTAGGTTTCGAATCCGTCTGGACATTGGAGGTCTGTGTCGTTGGAGAGTTTTCCGACATTCGCTAGATGCCCTTTGCACCTTTAACTAGCGATTCTAGCGTTTCACCAAAACTGGGTGATGCACCGGTTCGTAAGACAAGGCTAGTCCAATTTCGATAATATTGCCTTGAATGTCAATGAAGTAAATTCAATCATCGCTCTAACGTTGGGCCACGACATGATTGAAAAAATCCTCTAAATAGCGTGATAGACATTATTTGCATGGCTATCACCGGCAATCGAGCAAATAATCATGTCACAATGTCCGCTCCCCTTCGATACCCTAATCTGATTGTGTCTCCGGCAATGACGCCACGTTGAGCGGTAATTAAGGCGCGAGCGAGCTGATCGCACAACAGCACTGACGTCGTTAGGTGCGCGGCGCCCGCCGATAGCACGATAATGACGTCACGCGGCCTTTCACGCAGCCATTGATTAGAACGGACATGACATGTTTGCGAGAAGCTTGGCGCCTTGGGGCATGTTGTCTTCTTTTCGCGTTGTCGTTAAATTGAGCACTTTTAGGCTACCGTACTTCTGCGGACTTTCAATTTTTATTATGATCCGCCAACGTATTGACGATTCGTGTAAAAATGTTTTTAATTTGTGAAGATGCTGTAGAAATTGCTGATAGATGAAGAGTCGAAGACAGAACTGTGATAGAACTGCTTCATTGCTATTTGAGCCAATTGAAAAGAGGAAGCTGCATGAAGCCTGTGCAAAAAATACCTGTTTCCTTTGCTAGAAAGAAAAATGTGTCATTTAATGTAAAACTGTGTTCGCAAGCATTGATTCAGCATCAGGGAGGCATCGTAGGCTATAAGCTCATGACATCTTAGTCTTAGTTATGCGCGCGTCTTTTGAAGATAAAAGGGCTTACGAACAGTTACAAATCAACAACAATCCGACAATATTCTATTCTACCGACATCAGTGTTCGACACGCGACAAGTCCCCATCTTGCGCCCGCTTAAAATAGTGCTATCGCCCGTTACGACATCTGTCATCGAGGCTGCAGACAGTGTCGGCACTGCGCACATGCCACGCCCAGCTCTTCGTGAAATGAGGCGTGATCAGATCATCATCCTATCATCAACCACAACCAAACACTTTAGAAGTACTGAACCTCGCATTAAGCATAGACCAATGACCGCACCGATCCCCAATTTTGCTCGTCATTTAGTATTATCATACATTTTCAGTGAAGGTCTACGCCGTAACGCGTCATGAAGCAGCAAGCCCTTAGCTACAAAAACGAGAGTTAAAACATGGCGGCTTTGAGTAGTCAGTTCTGTCAACGGCGCCGACAGTCAATGCGAGATCCAGTTTTTTTTCAAAGTCTTTGGTAAAACTTCTACAAATACTAACTAACTCAAAGAAGATAAATCTAAACTTCAATCTGATATCAACCAAAACTAGATCCAAACTTACTATTAACACACCCGACTAAACACACCCAAAGCAGCGCCAAAACTATAGGCGTACCTAAACCGACCAAAAAGTAGAATAGGGCCTGAACTAATCCTAGCCCAAACCAAAATGGCAATAGTACCAGAAGAAAGACGTAGGAATATCTCTTTTACGACACATCTTTAATTGCCGCTCCTCGTTTAATCAATCTGGGAGTAATATGTGCACAGAACAGCACTTTCCACAGCTTACGCTTCATTCCGTGGTGTCTAATTCACTTAGTCGCGCGCGCTCAATCGAGACTGTAACCGCGCCAAAGTCTCCCTGCCGACCCGTCGACAGATCAGCCGTCCACGCATGTCTGTGCGGTTAACAGCGAGCGAGAGGTCGTTAACGACTGCGGGCGTGCGACCGGCATCATAATGAGGTAGTTGGTGACTGAGACATGCGCTGCAGCAGAATGGACGGAAAGTAGTTCAAGAGGAAGGTTTAATGAAGGAACGTGTCGGGGCACGGGGAGAGGCAGGCAGGGGTGTAAATGCCCTTCACCCTAGAAAACGGATGGGAGGGAGCGCCCCTCAGTGAAATCCTACTTTACCCCCATCAAACCTTTTATGACCCCTCAATAAAGTAGGAGGGAGCTCTTTGCCTTCATGAACATAATGCCACTTGCTGCCTCAAATCCGTTAAAAATAATAAAAGTCATCAAAAATGCATAAACATCCATTAGCTCGCTCAGGTCACGAAACATAGGCCCTTGCAGATAATTTCTATGCAAAATATGTAAATATTCAGATTTTTCCTTATTGTATTAAACGTTTAAGAGTGTTAGGCCTACATATGCCTAGCAGCCTATGCTGTGACTATTGACAATCGAATTATATTAATTATTCGTACCTCCCATAATTAAATGTAGGAGGGAAATTCAGGGAACGATCGATCATCCCGAATCGAAGCGCAAAATAATTTCGAAAGCGAAAATAAAATTGTGCTGCTCGATGCGCGAAGTGACGATATTTTATTCTTTTTCATTGTATTAATAATGATACGGTATGCTTTCCTCAAGTTCCGAGTAAACGTTAAGTCCAAGCGTTTGCTCTGCCATTTTCAGTTAATTTCACACAGCCTGACAATGGGATCCCGCTCGCGCCCTCGTCAGTCGGCACCTCGATGGCTTTATATGAGGCAACGCAGCAATTACACACGCGTCGCAAATAACGAAAAACTCGGTTTCGCAAACTTGCCGAAGGCCTCATGGCCTCTACGCGTAGAGGCATGGATGTATACGCGCTCTTCAGCGCAAACGATACAGCGGTCCTCTAACTCGCGTCGATGCAACGCAACGACCATATACTATATGGATTGTATGAGATAGAGGAACAACAAGACAGATAATCAGCCTATATACAATATACAACATTGTATGCCTGTAGACACAAATATCCTCAATAAAACATTATTAACTAGCCCAATGCATTCAATAAAAATTAACCAAACAAGCGCCTAAATTTCTCTAAATTTAGGCGCTTGTTTGGTTTTTTCGTTGAAATCAACTGCGGATACAAGTGAAGGGAACCTGGAAAATAATGGAGCATTAATGAACACTACACATCCACTCGGTGTTGCTGAAGATTCTCTGATGACTGTTGCGTCTAGAGACCAAACCATACCTTTAACTATACCTATAGTATTCAAAGACTTTCGAAAACCAATGTCTACATCATCATCACTGGATGACGAGAACCCAAAAACACAATCAGTATGTTACAGAGTTTAAATTTTGAGTCTCCGCAGAGTCTCCGCAAACCACGCTCACGTGATCAGCTAGCTTTGCGTCAACATTCGAGTTCATTTTAGTGAACTTGCTCAGAATACAGGCAAACCGTATTCAAAATCACCTCACACACACGACCCCCCGCCAGCCAACCATTCGCTCCCTAATGTCATTATTTCCCTTCCCCTTCACCCACCCCCTCCCCTCTTCCCCTCTCTCCTCCCTCCCCGCTCCATTGCCTCCCCGGTTCTCCCGACTACGGACCAGAATCTTGTCTAAATACCACCCGATTATTTGCCGTTGTCCGTCGCACGTGACAAACATGGCCGCCGCGTCACCAGGCTATATACCAACGCGCGAACGCAGAGCAGGCGTGACGTCACACGGCTGCGAGAGAGCGAAGCGTGATTGGCTGGCTGCTGACAAAAGGGCGCGACTGAGTGACGGGTGGGAATCGAAGCGCTGTCGCTAACGGCGGCGTCAACGCAGCCTTCGTTAGAAAGCCTCGGTTACGGTGGTGTGATATCTTTGCGGCCCGCCCACTGCTGTCTTAACATAAGGGATGGATTATCAAAGACGGTAGAATTTAAGAAGCGTGAGATATTTATCGGCAATGTTACGCGCGGCGAACTAAAAGAGTTGTGGCGATACCAAGATGTTGTTTTAGTTAATGGCGATTTTTATTTTGTAGTATACGCGTCTAGTCATTTTGACATGTATACGCCAATGTGTGGGCTTCGTTGTTGGACCTAACCGCAGCGCAAGTGCAAACTACCTTCGACTGCTTGAATTGCCCGTCAAATATATATTTTCTTCTGGGCATTTTTATTCGGCTTCGTAATCTTTTGACGCTACAATTTATATATGACCGTGTATTTTGAGTTTACGTGACGAAAGAAATGTTAGAAGCAAGTGTTCATCGTCGTTGTCTCTTTACCAGGACTGCATATCGTCAGCACTGCTTACTGCAAGTCTAATGGCGTATTTCCATCCAAGGTAAGAAGCGAAAACTGCAAAATTAATAGAATAATATTAGCAATAGCAACTTACGTGTACGCATTTTCAGGATAACGCTTGCGAATAATACACGTATGGTAACTCGATTTTTTTCGAAAATCGTTTTTTTGTTTAATCAGGCTAATTCCGCGGGGCTCAGCGAATGGCGTTAAAATTAAAGCTGGCAAAGGCTCAGTTTTCTCGCTGTTCATCAGAAAACAAACATCGTGTGTTCAGAAAACTGTCCAAATGTCAGGATACAACTATGATAAGTTCAGCAGCGCAAGCTAAACTCCAATCGTTGCCACCATTTCATACTCATGTTGTGAAAATGTCACGATACAACTATCGTAAGTCAGTGTTACTGTATATGTAACGGAAATAAGCTATACAAGCTTCTAAATTTCATTGAAGTAAGTATTGTAACTAAGAGTTACACATTATACAACGAACGTGTACACGGCATGATGGCACTATCAAAATTCAGTAGAGTACAAGTATTGTAAGTTATGTTCTGTTACTACTGAAGTTGCTCAACCGCTAAAGTTAAACAATAGTTAGCAAAAATGTCAGGATACAACTATTGTAAGCTACTGCTACAGTATAAATAAACAGAAAAATGTTTAATTTACTTCAGAATTTAAGAGTACAACTATTGTACATAAGAGTTGCCACACCATACAGTGACGAATGCATGCTATAGTCACACGATTAAATGGAATACAACTATCGTAAGTCGAGTTTCATAGATAGCTTTTAAAAATTCCCAAACTCGGTGCGTGGAAAGCGTAGGTGAAACTTTGTAAAGTTAAATTTGGTTATATAGAGATATATTATTATATTTAATATAGATCAATTCATATTTTTTTAGTCAAGTATTCCCTTAACTCTATATTTAGTCTATATTCTTGCCAGCAATTAATTCATTTAATTCTTTTGAATTTCAAAATAACTTTAAATTTGATGTTTTATTTACTGTCTTTTAATCATCATTAAATCTACAATGTGATCCTAAGAACAAAACACTGATTCAACAGCAAAATGTTAATGTTGAGCAATCTACATGCATGCGGTTAAAAGGATTTCTTCTCGATGAACTAGTTATCACAAGCGCATCTATCAAACAATGCGAATCCAAGTCAATCAACAACTGAATCAATCAATCAAAATTGAATCTATAGATTCTATTACAAAAGAATCCAGTACCTTAGTTACTATGAACCCAGGAGAATCGCTATAGATAATTGTCATTATGCATCTGAAGGTACAATAGTTGTTTACGGACAACGATGGAGTTCTATCGCGTCGCTTACTGAGCGCTGTGTTGCAACTCGCACATACCATCATAGCATTCCGACAATTTACGGCGATTGGCGACAGAGCTAGTAAACAACTAACGTAAGTTAAAATTTGAACTTTCAAAAATTTATTTAAAATTCACTATTAAAGTTGGCAAATGGAAATTTTATGAATAATATGTGACAAGAATATGTTTATATTAATGTAAATCACACGACGTCTCTGGGTTCGCAATTCAGAGAAATTCAGTTTCAACCTTCTCCTGAACAATTTGGAAAAACCTAGTTACAATACTTGTATTCTACGCAGGCGAGAATTTGATTACAACACGACGCTTTGAAAGCAGAAAATGAAGTTGAAACTGAACCATATTTCGTGAATACTTAGTTTTGATTCAACTACAGGTCAAATTACGTTAAGGCGTTGGACCTAGCCTGCATGTCGCTGAGGCATAAATAAGAATTAAATATTCGCGAAATACGGCTTTGCTTCGTATTCGTTTTCTGGTGCAAGGCGTCATTTATAAACAAAGCAGCTTGACAACGTTCGCGCAAAACGTGACAGCGCGTTCAATGTTCACAGCGGCGTCATGACGTCAGACAAAGCTAACGCTTCTCATTTTTTTCGCGATCCCCCCGTGACGATTTCTTAACCCTCTCTGAAAAAATATCGACCTAAACCCTCCAAAATTTAATTTATAGAACCGCCACAGAATGCGTTTGAATAATAATTAGCATTCGCCGTAGGTCAAAGGAATAAAAAAACTTTGAAATAGTGCTTTTAGTGCCAATGTAAATTATGCTAGAATACTGAGGATATTTCGCTTGATATATATTCACTCTTTGCTTGGTTCAAGAGATGAAACGAATTCATTCATATTTTGTCTAAATTGATTTATATTTAGAATTCGAATAGCCATTTTTATGAAATCTTTAGGCAGCATACGCCTGTCCAACTATATAAATGTACAAAATTCGCGATAGGATAAGTTGCGCACGCGTGGAAACGGTCGTTTCATAAAATTGCATTTGTATTTATGCGTAAACGTGGGCGTTTGCGACACTTTTTGTGCGAAAAATGTACGTAGGCGTATACAACAGAAACAATCTCATTGCAGGCAACCAAAACGCGGGTCGATTTCGTACGCATTTATTATTTCTACATTATTTAATGTTGTAGGCCTACTTGTCAGTTGTCGCGCTCTTGGCACCGAACTGGGTTCTTAGGGATTTTCTTTCTCGTCGTTAGGTCTACTTGACTAGAGAACGGTGTTTAAATAGTTGGAGCTATGTCGGTAATTGTGCGCACTGTGTGCCGAGCGCGAACTTCAAAGCGTTGCTAATCACGAGCGAACGATTCTTTGTCAACAGTCTTACGTCAAAGACGCGCAGAACTCCGAAGAATTGACCGCTACGCGATATCGTTGTATGCTGTATCCTGTATACACAGTGTGTACAGTGTATATAACTGTGTATTATACAGCGCCGAGGACCATAGTGTGTGCATCCAGGCTATAAGCTTATGCGGTCGTTAGCGAGTTCAATAAAATTGTATAATATTTAGCATGCAATGTAGCCTAATGAGCATGTTGTATATTGCATAGGAATACGTGAATAATGTGTTATATGCGGTTTTAGTTTAGGGAATCTTTAGCTGCGGCTATTGTAGGCTTGCAAAGTTTTACAAACACAAGTTACGAACGATAAAAAGTGCCACATTAAAAAAAGCAATCGCCAAAATACTATCTAATAAATTTGAGATAAATATTAATTTCAATTGTTTATGCATTATATATCTTGTGTAGATTTTGCGCCATTTTGGACAATTAAATACTGCGGTATAATTGACCATAGAAGAATGCAATAATTGCTTCAATGGGTATACCACTGAGTCAGTTCAATCTTCTTCGGAACTTTTTTTTACACAAAATTTAAAATCGATTTTTTTAGATGTAGACTACTACGTTTGCAATCAGCACCGCATTTGAGGAAGCGATGTATTGCACGAACAGACCAGCATCCAATTGCTGTTGCGAGTGAAATTTTGACAAATATGGGCGTCACATCACGCCATTAAATGTTACATTCTAGCTGTAATTTGATGCGACAACAAAGTTAGCACTCCAGCAGTACAAGCAAATGTGTACCAGTATGCACTGTAGTTTTCCGTGCTCATGGACTTCGCACGCTCACGCGACATTGGCAGACGCATTATCAGCATTGCATCTTTATTAAGATGGGATCTATGGCCTTTATTCTAGCATATATAAATCCCACGATTCCATTACAAACACGTTACAAGAACTCAGCGTCGTCAATCGACTCATTCACTCACCAACAACTCGAGTCTATGTAATACTTACTGCATTCAAGTGAACTTCAAACGCTCTTGACTCGGATCTTCATTGTTGCAAGATTGTTTTGCTCGCTGGACCAGCTAAGAGGGTTAATGCTGAAAGTCGCCAGGCGACGCCCGAGGCTCAACAATTGCGACTTCAAACTTCTTTCGCTTTCAGATTCATTTCGGAGTCCCTTTCTTGATGTTCCTCAGGCTTTCGATAATCTGGGTCTTCATTCATCTTGCAGGGGCGTTGTATATAGCTTGTACATGTACATTAGCTCTCAAAGAAAATAATGATTACGCTTTGCAAACATGAAAGCTTGAATAATTGCATAATTTAACAGGGAGAAAGTAAACAATCCAGAGTTTAAATCAATCGGAGCGCAAGCGAATTTGAATGAAAAAGTGCTTACGTGCGTTGTAAAAATGCATGCATTATTTTTCTCGTAAAAAACGAGTTAGATTTAGAGAAAATGAGTTGGTTGTTGTTTTGGCATGAATTATTTAGAATGGCTCACTTTGCTGAGCTGTCCACGCATTAATTTGCATCATATAACATAGCATGATTATGAGAAATTTGCAACTTCACAGTATCTCTCAAATTAATAGTTTTTTCTTCGCGCGCACAACTCGAGAGGGGGAGGGGGGGGGCGGGTGGGTGCCAACGGAAGTTTTTGAGGCTATTATTGGGTTTAGGCTTATGGGCTACTTTGTTAACAACAAACATATTTTTTACTAAATAATGTGCATCTCCTACACCCATGTGCCACTGCAATACTCAATTCAACATTTAGTCCTACAATGCACATTTTCGTTTACAATAATTAGTGCCTCATTGGTTTTGCTGCTTTGTCGTGAAGAAAATGATCAAAAAGGCTTCAACTGCGAAATTTTGCTAATAGCATTTTACATAAAATGTCCCAAGGTCCCAAAGTTTCAAAGTCCTAAAGTCTAAAAGTCTCAGAGTCCCAAAGTCCCAAAAGTCCTAAAGTTCCAAAGTTTCAAAGTCGCAAAATGTATTTTAACTAAAATATTCAACTAGGGGCTAACGACATAGCCTACTTCGTGTACTTCGTGTACTACGCACTAAAATGTTTTCAGTTACTGTAAAACTGTAGGCGACAGTGACACTAAATACTGCCCTGATATTTCAGGTTAAATATCCCGGAACAAATCCAGCGGCTCGGCCTCGCTCCACTCAGTCTGCCCGCCTCTCTAGCCGACATGATCTTCAGCGGATCATCTCCTCCCGGTCGTTCGTCCTATCCCTCACTAGCCACCGCGTACGGATACTCTCACTTCGAGTCCGGCAACAACTCCCGGATCGACTCCGGATCTATCTCCCGGATTGACCCCGGATCCATATCCAGAATTGATCCCGGAATCATCTCTCGTCGAGTGGGAGTATCCAATGCTCGGGCCGCCTCGGATATTTTGCTGAGATTCGGGCAGATGTCTCCGGTCACCGCCGATGGATATGCGGGGCGGCACGGATTCTTTTCCGGGTTGACGTTCACGCAGGCGCAGCTGGATATGGTGTTGTACGGGTACGCGAGGTCCTGCGCCAGTCAGTCAGGGCCGGGACACGCCATATCCGGCATCAAGTCGAGCGAACTCAGCTACGGTATGCAGTTTTATCGGTAAATAGATTATGATATCGTTTTGCAGGCTGATTATAAAATGAATTGGAATGAAACGAAGGAATTTTATGGTGACGCTATTGAATTATATGAGCCTCTACTGAGAAATTCTATGGGAATACAGAGCAAAAATCGTTGATTCGGTATCATCGTGAGACAATATCACGAGTTATGATGTTAATTTAAATCCATTGTAATCGCTTGATCCATCGCAAATTTTGTTTATTTAGCTAGGCTACGTGAACGAGCATTAGATACGATTATTGGTCCGTGCGACTAGTTGGTAGTTGGTAATGCTCGACAAACGATAGTTGTGTAGCACTGCCATGCATGTTGTATATCCAATGTGTGCGTGCTGCATTGGACGCTAAAGAAAACTTCATAGTGCGCAAATGGATCTTAGGTCGAATATTATTGATTATAAAATTATTACGTTCGATCTTTAGGTTGCGTAGCGTACGGTAAACGCGTATACCTTAGATACGTGTCGGATGCTAGCGAATTCTCTCGCGCAACTCATTGCTTTTCCAGGTGCGCTCTCATTGCACGCACTCTCTTGTTTAGACTCCGCGCGCGGGGGTCTCGATTTGATCCGATTAAACCCACAGCCGCGGACGATCACAAACACGCCGCGCTTGCCGCCCGTTGCTGTTTGCGACCAGACTTGCGCCCGCGGCTCTGCCGCACGCGAGAATGGAATCTGCGCCAATCCATCTTGGCTCTTGCTAATTTACATCACGGGTGCATGGTATGATTAGTTAGTATATTTGCTCCTGGAACTTAAATTGGTTCAAGTCCGCATTGGGGTTAGTGTTGCCGTAAAGTTAGCAGGGTAGAGTTAGGGCTGCGTTACTGCTTGGGCTATGTTGGGGTTTTGATTTGGTTGAGCCTGCTGATTTAATTTTCTAATTTTCTCCACACGGCATGCAAACTAGCGAAAGCCAACATGGATTGGCGCAGATTCCATTCTCTCCTGCCGGCCGAGCGGCGATCGTGCGATGCAGCGAATTGGCGTGTGCGAGAAAGCCCCGTGTCGTCGGCCTTTGTCTCGCCAGGGTAAAGGGACCGGTGCGGAATCGGTGGTCGCTATAGCGACTGCCGGGCTCATTTAGCGTCACGGCTCATAGCGGTAATTAACAGTCAAGCGCGACTGGACTAGGACACTCCGGCCGTACATGTATCCGTCTGTCGTCAGTCGGAATAAAGTAGACAAGTCTAGAGGGGATCGCAGGACAGATTCGCATCGGTCGTTGTCTCGTGGCTCGTTCGAGCTCTGATACGGTCAACACACGATGACCTCAGCCGCGTTTCGTGGAGTTTGATTTGCGCAGTCATTTGAAAGGTGGCAGGTATTCTTTTAGTGATGGCGATTGTGAAATTCCTCGTGCTACAATTGTGCCCAGATAACCGAGATTTGTTCCTAAATGTAATTATTACACTTCTGATGGAGAGTTTTGACATTTTCGCTGTTACGAAGACGATCCTCATTTAAATTTGTGTGCGTGATTGACGATAGTAATAATGCATATTAGAATATCAACCGATTGCAAATATTGTAATCGATGACTGGCAGTGAGAAAAGTTTATAATATTTTACATCTCAACTTGGTAATTAAATTTTAACAAATGACAGAGCAAATTATGCGGTGTAAACGTTATTTAATTTTTCACTATTTGCCCGTTTTAAGTGAAATAATGCATACATTAAATAACGGATCGCAACCCTCAAATGTCCATTTATTACTTTTTTAAGATCTGCATTTCACCCAGTTGTTCAAAATACGGCCCTCTATCATGACACACGCCAGATCACCACACGGTTTACCCAATGGCTCGACGCAGTAACGCTATCGTCGCGGCGCACATCCTCAATGCAGCTCCCCGTGGCGCACACCGCGGCGCTGACACAGTTACCGCCTACAAGGCTCACATCGTCTCCACAAAGCGTGGCCTGTTAGAAGCGTTAAAAGCGCCTAATCACAATATTCATTACAGATTCAATGCGGGCCTGTTTGCTTCGTTGCGCATCGGCCCACTCGCGCTTTGTGGGTCGCTAATCCGAGTTGAGTCGAGTTAAGTGCAGCGCTCGCTTTGTGCGACCGACGACGATCTGTCGCTTGAGATCGGATCGGGAGAATCGAGAGACGATCGGAGGGTTGGGTAGAAGAGGGCGATGTGTCAAGTGACGCTGTGACGAGAAAGTGAACCCTTGGCGACGCCTGGCGCGAACGTGGACTTTGCAGATTGGTCTTAGGGTCTCGCTCCACGATGCATGTTTTGCATGCAATTTTGCATGCAATTTTGCATGCAAAAGTGCAAGTAAAATTGCACGCAGAATATGCATTGTGGAACGAGACGATTTTGACGGCAAAAAAGATTAGCGATGCTTTTATTGCAAAGTTGGTTCGTCCAATGTATTATCAAAGGTTATGTAAGCATATGCGAGGAAAAGGTTGCGTCTGTAAACGTTTGTTGCACGTCGTCTTAAGTCAAACCTGAAGAGAATTAGTGGGCTGTACGATTATAGTAATGTTATGCACTTTGCACATTTAAAATAAAGTATGTTTGCACATGCTGCGACGAATGACCTAAGAATAAGTGCGCCTATTAGCTCTAACTGTCGGTCCTCACTCCTCAGTGAAATGAAATAATGAAATAATTCGAGATTCAGAAAAACTCTATTCGTACTGCAAGCATTTCTAACTTGATCATTTCGCAAGCCTCGCTTCCATAATAATTTATTATGGAAAATGTTTCTAGTAATAGAAACATAGCAACTAGTAATAGAAACATAGCAACTAGTAATAGAAACATAGCAACTAGTAATAGAAAC
>JAQIWG010001858.1:0-22524 GCA_034695025.1 Chamaedrilus cognettii | reverse complement strand
GAGGTGGGGGGCGTGTTTACCCCCAGAGGGGGGGGGTGTTGTATAAATCACTGCCGCGGCTTGTGTGACACTGCGTGCCCCTCTAAGCATCTACGCTGCTCCGTGAAATCCGGGACTATTTGCCAAACGGCCTGGATGGGCCTAGCTGAGTTACTTGCTAGTCGATGTTGTGTGCGATGTTGTGTGCATTCGTGTGGCTGCTTTGATGCAGAGACTAGTGAACTAGTGATAAGCGAACTCTCTCTTGCGATACGGCGGTAAGTAACTAAATTAGGCATATTAATATGTTTGCGGAAAAAATAAATGCTGTGAATGCACTCGTTTATGCCCGATTCTTGGTTCGTTTTTGAAAACATAAAATTTGATGTAGGCTACGATGTACGAATTAATTTGAAGAATTCCTAATCCGATCACCTGATGTTAGTTCCCGGAAGCAGTTTTTTGCGTGGACCCGGTTTGTGGTCTCCACATTTTTCTTTATAGCTTCCACGAATTGGTTGGACTGCACACTTACAAGAATTATTTCTGGCCCACTAACGCCGCAAAATAGCACGGCCTTTGATTTCAGTACCGTACGCAAAATTGCTCCTTTTGCGACGCGCTATAGGACGTAAACATTCTCTTCCACACGCCCCCATGCACTAAAGTTGCTCTCTCATTCGCTCGTCCAGTCGTGTTGACTGAAACACAGCGGCGGCGATGCCATTGAACCAAACCGGATTATCCCTAGATTCTGGGTATCTCGAAAAAAATATCCCTAGATTGCATTATTTGATAATATCCCCAGCTCCCATTGTGAAATGCCCCGCTTTCATTTCGTTAGATTTAGTATAAAATCAGATCCCTCAATTACTAAAATATCCCCAAATCTCGTGATATATCCATAGCAATGGCATCACAGCACGGCGCAAAGCATGGTAATCATTCACTGCACTTGTGTACTGAGTCAGGAGCTTCCGAACTGACTTCCGTTAGATCTGGGATCACGTCCCGCGTCTAGGAGGATCCAAGGGTCAGTATTTCTAAGAAATAAGACATTTCATTCGAACAATCAATGACTATCGTGCAATCGAGGACAGGTTCAGAGTTTTTTTTTGCAAAGCGGACGGAGTTAAGCATTTCGCTGATAAAATTTGTCGTCGAAGTTCTATCGATTTGGATAAATCGACCTGAAACTTTCAGTTCAATTGATCAAATCTGTAGAATGGGGCTGATTACCCTACTCCACGTTCGCGCTGCACGGTTGCACCTCGGTAGTGCCAATTGTTCTTAATCACCAGCGCAAGCCGTGCAGTGCTTCTTAGAGTGATGGTCCGCGGACCGCCGTCCCACGATACACAGACCAACCGGCGTGACCTGAGGAAATCCGGTTGAATTATTTCCACGCTTGATACTGGTAAAAATATGTAAGACGTACTCTCCACGCAATCGAGCTATGTATCTCATATCCGAATAATCCGGGTCTTGGTATTTCTAATTAATTAGCGGCACAAGCGTACTACACTGTATACCTTGTCATGTAATAGTATTTGCATAACATTTTCTTTCGCCGTAGGAAATTATAATCTTAAAGTTTCCGGTCCCAGACTGGAAACCGTCAAACTGAAAAACTTTGCCGGTCTCCAGTGATAGCATTGGGCAAAATGGAATATCCATAGATTTTTGATATCTAACCCAAAGATATCCCTATAAACTGCATTTTTTTACCAAAAATATCCCTAGCTCGCATTATTAAATGCGCCATTTCGTATTAAATATGCCAAGGTATCTTGGGATTGTATGTAGATAATATGTGCAAATCAGATCCTTCGATGATCACTGAAACATCCCTGAATCTAGTGATATATCCCATGCAGTGGCATCACTGCCGGCCCCCCAATTCATGCTGAAAAAACCTCACCAGTGATTTGGCTGACCCCCCCCCCCTAGCAGTAAAACCCTGTTTATTTTATTGCTCACAAAAGGAAATTTTTATGATAAAATTCTGTCAGCACCCTCCCTCCCGCTCGCGACTTTGGACCCTGACCTCCCCAACCTTCAAACCGTGGTTGCGCCTATGCTGACCCCCCAGACTTTTTCGGACAATTTAAGCGCTGGGGAGACTCGGTCACAAATGAGTTGATCAATGCATCCACTCTCGAGTAATGGAGTCAAATCCCTTCCCGGATCTACAATCATCCCGATCGGCTTGAGGATTTCCGTGAGCTTCTTGTCAGTTGACATTTAGGAACTTGCGGTTTTCTTTTTTTTGTAGAAAATAAATTAGAAAAGAAGTTAGAAGGATTGATTAGGTAGACGATTGTCAGAATAGCAAGCAAGATATTCATCACGATCTCGATTTTTAATTTCACAATGTTTTCTATAGGCTAAAACCTATCTAAAATCTATCAAAAAAATTTGAAACCTTATCAAAGAAGATTTTTACATGTGTTATTTGATTTGACTGCCGTTTTAGTTTAGACATTTGTCTCAAAATAAGTCCAATTTCTTCAAGTTCAGCATTTTGGACAAATTAACAGAAATCAATGTGAATACATTACTCTAATGTCAATGGTGATTGCTGTATTGGTGATTGATGTCAATGGTGATTGATGTACACCTGCAGGGCATGCTGTAACAAAATCATTTCAGTTTGTTTCAAATCTTCAGGTAAGATGGAGACAAATCAAAGAACAGTTTTATCCATTTATACATTTATTTATTTATCTATCTATTTAGTCTTTGCTTTCTTTAACCGTTTATTACATCACGTCGAGCGAGTTCTGGGCTCAATAATTACAGGCGCATCGGCTTTTAAGCAATTTCATGTTCATCTTTATGTTGCAGTGATGTTTAAAATGAAGCGTCACGGAGTCTGTTGACTCTTTGTGATAACATGCAGTATTGACGATTAACGGGTGGACAGAACTAGTGTTTTACAGCCTACATAGATTAGGTGAAGAACTTCCCCCCAATCTCATTATTTCATATTACCTCCATCAACGTTCCGATTAAAAGCTGCTTATCCGTATTTATAATGCTCATTTGTAAGGAAATTTATTTGTATTTGTATTTTTATTTTTTTTCGTAATTTATTTATAAGGATTTTTGGCAAAAATTAAATACATTCAAATACTAATTTCAACATCTAAGCGGCCGGGGCGCTGCAAAGAGCCTGATAAATCTAATAAACGTTTTATGGCGCAGAAATGACACAGAGACGTGCGTCGTACGAGCAATAAAACGAGCTCAATGCTTTTTGGAGCGTGATGTACTGATGTTTGCCCCGGATTTCTGCCTATAATGCCGATGACATTAGTCCGTAGAGTGTAGACTATATACCAGCGGCGGCAAATACCAAATACACAGCAGCGAATCGGTACATACGGCGTTGGCCAATCATCATAACGAATTTATAAACCCATATTATTGCGAGCGCAGGTAGTGCTATAAGTCTGTATAACATTTAGTGGCCTACGTTGAGCCACCATTTTGGTTATATATGCCGTAATACTGATTACACAGTAGTAGTTATCTTAGCCTGAACTGCTGTTGTTCCTATGCTGTTTTGGCATTACCGGGGCTCGACTTGTTGGAGGGAGAGGGAGAGGGGGTTGGAAGGGGTTCGGCTCTCCCCAGTAGCATCTCCCGACTTGCCCAGTTCGTATTTTAGACAAGAATTGGGGGGCTGTGTCTCCCAGATGAAATAGAGCTCTTGAAGAGCAAATAAGCACTGTTAGAAATGGTATGAAGATGTAAAAAAAATGTATTTGACATGGTAAGTTTACTAAGAAAGGCAACTATTTTGTTTCAAAATAGTAATTTTTGTGTAAGAGCTTCAAGTCTACCCCCGAGAGTGGCTGGGGCCTGAATTTGGGCCCCGCAGTGAAATTTTCATGTAAAAAGCGATCATTTAAACTCATTGACTTCTACAGCAAAACTGAACAAACACTGTTGAAAACGGCCTCAAAAACTTCAGTCAGCACCTCCCCTCCCTCCCCCCTCTGCCTGGTGGCGAGTTCTGCACGCAAAGGAATCACTGTCTTCGGGAAAGTATTTGATAAATGCTCAGAACTTCAGGACGGACCCCCCCCCCCCAGTCATATTTCTCTCTGACAAATCGAGCGCTGCGTATTGCATAAACATTGGCCTAAACCTACACATGTGTAGCATCGCGTTCAATCACCATTCAAAAGTTAACATCGGTCACGCAGCAAGCGTTTATGTTGATTCCAACAGTTATGTCTGTCATGTTTTCGCCGATAGACTCATGGAACCACACTGTAATATACGATCATCACTTTCAAGTTTAATCTACATAAATTAAAGCTATACTGTGTTCTCGCAGTGGCTTAAGTGTAATGTATTTTAGCGTACAATGAGCCACATTAAATAAGCTAAGTAGTCTACATACATACTGACCTATGTAAGTAGACCTATATGTGTACACCAGCTAAAATCGTGTACTTTAAATTCGCACACAAGCTTTATTTTTTAAGCTATAAATTTGATTTAATCAGAACACACATTCAGAAGTGCCTACTATGCAAACTAATCTGAACAGTGTCATTTAAGCGCTAAAGTTATATTGTGTCACTGATAGAGCTATCATTATTATGATGATAAAATCATCTGCCTAAGAATGAATGTGCTTGGTTTCTGTAATTTGTGGCCTTTTGATGGCATGTGACATTTTGATGACATGTGACATTTTGATGACATGTGACATTTTGATGACATGTGACATTTTGATGACATGTGACATTTTGATGGCCAGGACACCAGCACAGGTTCCGATGATCTGACATTGGTTTCAGTGCAGGTTCGTGTTCAGTAGTGTATAGCACCTGACATTTATATGTTCACACATTATATTCACACATTATATCACATTATATTCACACAACGTCATGCATCTACTAAGTAGTATGAAAGAGAATTTTGAGTAACAATTCAATCAGTTTTCTGTTGTTGTTTCTATGTTGCCCGTGTTTACCGTCAATGCAGCATGTTGACGGTAGATGGTCATTCTTCTAGTAGCATTCTAGGGAAATTCGTCTGTGATAATGATATAGTAATTCAATTAATGTTCAAAAATATTTAAACATTATTGCCTAGTTCTCTAACTAGGCCTATATTCTTGCCGATGCTTACTCATAAATATAATGTCTAATTTTTTTATTTATGGGATCGTGCGATACATATAATTTTGTTGTTGTTGTTATTGATGTTGGCGGATGTTGTTCCAATTGGTCGATAGACCTAAGTTTTAACAGCGGCTAAGAAAATTAATATATGTATAGCACTTACATAGTGTGTACATCCTACTCGCATCCCAAATGCTCATTTTGTAATAATAATAAATTTTTATATTATAAATTCCATGGGGTACCATTTATTTATAATGTTCGTGTGTTCCAATATTTCATAATGCTCGACTTTTTAAAATGATTATATGGAATAGGTAGTTTTTGCTAGACTTTTAATTTGGTGAGTAATGACGATGTCTAAGAACTTTCAATCTATTTCATTCTCTCATACACGTAGGTCATCTGAACAGAAGCCAAGCCTTATAATACATGCATAGTACAAGGTGATTTAGGAAAACGGGAACCAATTGAATTTTCATTTTTACTCTACCAATTGACAATCAATTTTCATGAAGCTTGAAACAATAATAGGGGTCTACCAGAGGGATTTGCGACTATACTGAATTCATTGTCTTGTGTTCAAACTGTCCCCCATTAGCTGCTACACACGCACGAAGACGGCCACGCCATTGTTTGACTGACGCGTCAATGACGCGCTGGTTCAGCTTTTCCCCCTCATCCACGATGCGCTGTTATGGCTAAAAGCGAGCTGTAAGGAAATCAAGATAAATATTTTACGAGCAGTGGTGCAATACCATAGGCCTACGACGTTAATAACGCTTCATGTCAATCGACTAGCAATTGGTTGAGTAATAATGATCATTCTACTGGTTCCCGTTTTCCTGAATCACCGTGTACTACTTGGCTGTATCCAGGCAGAGCGCTGGAGATAATTAGTCTGGATCTGGAGAACAACATCAGTTCCTGATTAGCGAACCGAAAGAGGAAATGTTATTTTGTCTCGACGTTAATCAATTATTCAGCGCCCATCGATCTAGCCTTTGGATGTCCAAATTGCCCCACATTGCGTAATGAAAATGATCCGCCGTCTAGCCTGCTGAGAACTGGAATCACTAGAGAAAAATTAATGGCTTTCAATAGGGGTCAGAGGTCAACGGAACAAAATACACCGATTGAAAATCGAAACGTAGCGCTGCATAGGCCTAATGCTTAGGAAGCGTCGCCCAATGAAGCAATGGTTTGACTTCATTTCACCATACCTACTGCTAGAATGATATAAACTTTAGAAAAACATGCACAATGTATACTTAATAATGATATTGACTACCGCATAATTTCGCCGCCTGATTCAAAAATAGAATGGATGTTGCAAATCAAACAGATTTATTGAACTACAAGCTTCGAAAATGAGCCTTCTGGACGATTAAACAGTCTGCTCGCGTATTGTGGGACAAATTGTGATAACTGATACACTTATTTATTATTATTGCAGACTTTAGGCTCGCATTAATTTAAGTACATGCTATGTAGGCTACTGTAGGCTACATTACCAGAAACGCATAACTTTAAATGTGGACGCTAACTTATGATAACATTACAATGTATTATCTTGTTTATGTTAAATATTTAAATTTCAGATGCTTTCAGAGGCTTCATTTACGTACATTTCTTAAGATTTTCTGAAATCTTATCATAACTGAAATTTAAAACAAATAAAATCCAATCGCCGACCGTCGTGACGTTATCATTCGGTTTGCACGCGACCGTGCGGAGTTTCCAATAAAAAGATAAGATTTGCCAAAGATTCTCTTAAGACAATCTTACGACTAAGATTGCCATAAGATATCTACGTGAATGAGCCCCCAGGCCTCTTTTTTCGCTCATCACGAGATCCTTCCTTGATAGACCCACTCTTGTCTTCAAAGACAGTATTTTAGACTCTTCTGATAGCGATATTGCCTTGAGAATCCTTGACAATTGATGGAGAGACGTTTGCCAAGCCTTCTGAGATGTCAATCGACGTTTTATTTGCTAAGGCGCGCGTGCTCGGGACTGGGCTAGCACGCTGATGATGCGATGACTTATTGCCAATCACACGACCGAATCTCGACTTACGGAAGTATTGAAATATTGCAAATTGTCCTTAACTTCCCATATTTGGTTATCTCTTTGAACTGAAGTGTAGGTTGAAATCATTAACGTTAAATTATGTATCCTAGTATTTCACACCGATAAACATATGTGATCGATTTGCCCCTGTAAAATATAAATAGTCTCATTAAACATGTAGATATAGTTCAACTCGATGTTAAAGGAAAACGTCTTTAATATAAAGGTCTGTTTGACTCGCGAGATAATTAAGTTGTTACGAAACAGTAGGTGATCCTCAGCCATTTGTAATCGCAATATAGTTGTGTATAACTGTATATTTCATTTATGGGCCTACGTCTAAATGAGATAAATGTATATATTTCGGCCTTCATAGTAACTAAATACATGCATATGACGTACATTGTAAATGCATGCATAAAATAATAAACACGGCATATTTGCCCCCAAGGAACAGTAATATTGGGCAATGTTACTTGATTGTATTCGCTTACAGTAACTGCTACAGATACTTGTCGCTAAATAACTTTTGCGCCTGCTTACTTTCAGCCCGCTATAACAGAACCCGTTTCCCACACGCTGCCAAACAATACCTGTCATTACCAAGCTTCCGACGACACTCGTTAAAAGTCGCCACGCCCCTACGCCATTCTACAATGTCCCACGCCCACCTAATGATCCCCCGCAGCGCCAACGTCAGCGCAGCGACCGATCCCAACAGCAGCGCTCCGTCACATCCCTCGTATCATTATGACGTCACATCCGGCGCAAGCCCAATGCGCCATCTTGCGGAGACGATCGCCATCGGCGCCATACTGGGCGTTATCGTTGTAGTAACGGTCTTCGGCAATCTTCTCGTCTGCGTCACCGTGCTGACTAACCGACGGATGCACAACATCACCAATTATTTCCTCGTGTCGCTGGCCACGTCAGATCTTCTGTTGGGTCTGGTTGTGTTGCCGTTCAGCGCGTTTAATACGCTCGGGGAGAGCTGGCCCTTTGGTGTCGTGTTCTGTAACATCTACTGTGCCAGTGACGTCATGCTGTGCACGGTGTCCATACTGACGCTGTTCGCCATCAGTCTCGACCGCTACTTCGCAGTCACCTCCCCATTCAGGTAAAAATAGAACTCCGTAAAAACCTAAGAAATTTGACTAGGTACGTGTATATAAAGCTAAAAGGGTTACGAGAGTAATAACGGCTGCTGGCGCACACGGCGTCAAAAATGGGAATGTCAAGAAGCAGCAAAATGGCAGCATAGACTATTAGGTGGGCTTCTCTATTGGCTGTTTATCTATTGGCTGTCTAGAATTTGGCTGATTCGCGCTAGTTTTGCAGTCAATGGAAGCATAGTTTAAAACTAATTCCGTCATTAAGCGACGATCCTCTGACGATCCATTTTTGTGTATGTTTCTGATTACTGACCGGAGGCTGAACTATAGTCTAATTGAGAGGGCTACCAATTAGGAGAAAGCGAGAAAAACGAATGAAAGATTAGATCTATTGCTTAGATCTGTTCGTGGCTTCAGTACTGTTTAGTTCGATAGCGTTTGATTGATCCTTTTGATTTGATTTATCTGATTTAACTCGATTCTATTCTCTTCTGATCCAATTTGCCTTCATTCTGTTTAGTCTGAGTTGGTTTCGTTTCTCTTGATTCAGTTTCTCGTGTTGACACAATTAAAATAAATTACCTGACAGAATTAACAGTTCGTATTGAATTTTTCGTTGGCTTTCAAATGAAAGGCCACCTAGCACTAGTACTATGTCATTGATTCGAAAGCGAGGTGCCTAGGCTTAATAATAAATATTGTTATTAGCTGAAATGCTTTAACATTTAATAAACTGCTGTGACCTTTTTGTATAATGTATCGATTTTTTCCTTTTATTTTAATGATATCGGTTCAGATAATGATGGATGAACAAATAATAACCATCATCGTGACCGCAGCTGATACACTGGCTGCGTCATACCTCCCCACAACCGCTCGGGTAATGGGAAGTGCCGCCGAGGGCGCAGCAGAGAGAAAGGAAACGAAGTATGTCGAGCTTGCAAAGACCTATACTTTCGCCCCCATTGCACTTGAAACCATCGGACCCATCAACTCCAAGGCGCTGGTGTTTCTTGCCGAGCTTGGTCGCCGCATCGCCACAATCACTGGCGATACCCGCGAGGGCGCGTTCTTGTTTCAGCCCCTCTCAGTTGCCATCCAGCGTTTTAATTGTGTGTGCTTTAAGGGCACTTTTATCTCACCATCTGATTCCGAGGGCTAGCCGTCTCAGAGCAAAACGTTTACACCCATTTTTATAAGTCCCTCGGGAACGCAGTACCGAGGGCAATAAAAGAAAAACCATAATAATAGTAATATTAGTAAATAATTTTTGCTTAACCATGGGCCCCTCGTCAATAATTCATAAATGTTTATGATGAATCTGCACGGACTGAACACTGACACTTTGTTGTCATGCCGTGCAAATATGTTTGATATTTTCCTAATAAATAATAATTATATATAAAAAAGAATAATAATAGAAATAATATAACTATTATCTACATGTAGGCTGGTACGATGCTGATATTAAGTGGTTTTAATTCATGTACAAATTTTACTACTTTGTATTTACTACTTTGATGTGAGGTTTATGTGACTGTGAGATAACTTACAGGCACATATTGCGGTAGTCCTATTCCTGATTCAGTCTAAGCCTATGCTCAATTTTATGACTCTATATGAAGAGTAGGCCTACAGACTGCGTAAACGCACGTGAGATTCAAATTAATTAAATAATTATGCAGTTTTGTAAGCAAGTTTTATACAAAAATCCGCGCTACTTTCATCCACCACGGTCGTGTCTGACTCAATGTGAATCACGAAAAGAATTGCTACTTGCTTCTGTCTAAGATGCCAACTCGAATCCATGGATTAAAAGAAAGCAATTTGAAAATTGATAACAAAGTAGAACGATTTAATCTAACTCGAGGCGCGCCATGACGAAAAATTTGATCTAACTTCCGTAAGTGACATTTCGCTACCACTATCGCCCAGACACGTCCTTAGTTAGTTCACCTGTATTTGAACAGGTAGTCGATTTCAAAATGCTTCTTTCAAGATTTCATATGAAGAGGATTATTGAATTTCTTTCCAGGAATTCACTGTGATTTGAGCGATATAAGAGAGTTTACAAATGTACGGAAAGATAACGTGACTTCTCTTTCATTGGGTTTTTGTCTTAATTTTGTGTCCATAGTTGACATGTACACTACTGTATGTACTCACCTTTTGTGCAAAAGGTTATAGATGTTTAATTTTTGTCTCTTATTGTAGCTCTACGTCATTTAATCAATTTTATTTTAATTGCTCTTATTTGCTTTATTCTCGTCCAGTTCTTCAACTCTAGTCATTGTGCAATTGCAATTGCCCCAATTGTAATTTTATATTGCATTTACCATATTGTCGGTTTATCCTTAGTGTACCAATGATACATTTTATCAACACTGCTCGTCAGTATCACGCTTCTATTTATTACAACCCTGGCGCAGTATGACCTTTCTGTGTCGAAGCGCCGTTAAACAACACACAAACAAACAAACAAACAAACGAAGTGCAAAAGGACATAAATAACCGCAGTTTAGATCAGGTTTAAATTAAATATCCACAGAATTCTTTAGTCTTGTTTTTGAGACGTATTAAAGGACTGGAGGCCAAGACGGAAACCTTAACACTCAGGTCTCGAGGACAAGACCGCGACTGTGTCACTCAGGTCTCGAGACAAAGCCCGAGACCTTGTTGTTCAGCATTAATCAGGTATTGAAAGTTTTGATTGCTGATTCATGCTGAATGAACAAACGACGTTCGTAAATACTACCGTGGATTATTTATTGTTGCACACTTATGATAGTTACCTTATTGTTTGAAAGTATATCCGTAGCTAACAACGGTACTAAGAAATTGCAATAACTCAATGATTGGGCTTGCTAACTGTCTGAAATTTTCGACACCGAGACCTTTAGAAAAGACTCGAGACCAAGACCGATGTCTTGACACTGAGGTCTCGAGACAATGACCGAGACCGAGACCTTGACAAAACGAGCACACTCGATTCTCGAGACTTTGATCTCGAGATACTTGTTATGAAGATCACAATTCCTTGTTATCTTGATTATCTGGCAGATATTGCCTTTTTTGACGTCGAATCTTCGATTAACGTTTTCCTTTACAGTTATTTAATGCGTCATTCATATGGCAAGACACGCCCTATAGCTGTTCTGTTTTCTCAAATGTCCCTATGTAATAGCGTGATACATTCTTATGGTCGCTTTATGCTTCCGAGAAATTGGTTTCTTACTTGAGTCAATTACTGTGCAGGCGATAAAACTGTCAAAGCCAATCAGTGCGCGCACTACGCTTGCTGCTTGGTGACTCTGGATGATTTTTGGACGTGATAGCGGATTTTCGAAATGATGTTAGCTACTGGCGCGTAGGTCTGGCACGTGTGTTTCTTTGAGGAACACTGACATTTCATTACCTCTCAGCACCTACCTATATAAGTATGTACTTAACATTTTAATGGTCTACAAGGTATTGTTAATCTTGAAGTCAACGTAAAGTTAAAGTCACTAAAATATCACTTGAAGCAGAAGGAAACGGAAGGCTATATCAAATGTTGAGCATGAAAAGCAGATGCTCATTCCTTGCTGGCTTCATTCAAAAAGTGTTCAGTCAATGGCGCTACTGAAACACTACATCGCACCGTTTTACTCGAACATGATCGCCTACTCATGTGTTTCGCGTGCTGCACATGTTGTTCAGCGTTTCCGCACCCAACGGCAAAGGGGAAATATAAAACAGTCTTCAGCTTCGGTACCTGTTACTGTACTCGTTTTACTGCGTGTGTGCTCTGTCTCTGGTGAATAAATTTGACCTGACTCGCTTTCAACGTTCGCTGCAATGTCACTGTCACGTAGAGATTAATTTAAGTATGTTTTCAATCAATTTGCGAAGCTCACGGAGCAAATAAGGACTCCATGATAGAACAATGTGGAGACTATGCTTTTGAATGCTTTTGACGCAGTCGATACTTGTATAACTGAACATTGTGGGTATGGAAAAAAATTGATGTAGTACGTGTATATGGTATGGCAGGCTAATGATGATATTTGGACACCATACAGGGATGCCAGCTTTCATTGGGGAGCCTGGCGTGTGGCTTACATCCAGAACCGTCACTGATAGACGGATCGAAAAAGTATCCGATAGCATCCCTACCACCCCCCTCCCCCCGCCGCTCGTCATTTGGAAAAGAAAAGAGCGAAAATTTGATTCAGGCTAGGAAATATGATCTTTTTCAACACTTCGGGACTTGCATAATTATGGAGACAATAAAATGCCGTCAAATGGCCTAATTCCTGCCGTCACATTGTTAATTCTGGTTGAGGTGCAGTGATCGCGTGCAGAAGCTAAACTAGGCGATCTGTGATTCGATTCTTTTCGGGCGTGATGTGGGATTGAACCCGATGAAGTACTGACAGATCTGAAATTTTCTTTTTGTATCAGTCGATAATGGAACTAGCGCTGCGCGCGAATGCTTTTATCAAGCATAGGCCTACGATTACAAATCGAACTTGAATAAAGCATGATGATCGATGAATGGCTTATAACCTTCAATCACACCGATGATCTTATAGGCCTATAAAGATTTTTCACCATTTTGCATTATCATTCGTCTTCCGCCGTTTGAAAATTCGGACAGGCGATTTTTGTTCCATCATCTTGTGATATAGGAGTCAATGGCGCGCTGCGTTCATGCATGCTGTTCCTCGACCTCATCTATGTATTATAACGTTATAATGATAGTGACAAGATCATTTTGTGAAAATGTCGCTAAATAGAGAGATCGGGATCAGCAAGACTTTAGAAAGTCCAGGGTGGCCGACAGGGTGCGCTTGACGGTAAGCTCTGCAGTCTGTCAAAACCTTTTAACTCACTTTCATTAAACCGCCGGAGGAATAATATAGCATTGGAGATGTTCCAGTCTCTCCAAGAATGAATGATTTAAAGAGAAAGTTGAACTTAAATATCATTTTTTAACACAATAGGTGAAGAAGAAGTTATTATATGGTGTAGGCCTATTTATAGTAGATGCATATGCATATTATTATAAATACACCATATAATTTTTATATTATTATTTAGTACAATAATAATGCATAATAATGCATCTTTATATATCGTGATTCTATTCTGGGGATCAATGCGATATACATGTACCATAAGCCTAGGCCTATGCGATTGAGCTCTGTTTATAACAAGATTTAAACAAAAATAGCAATTACATTGTATCAAACGAACGTATCTTGCTCAAACGAATGGCTTTTGAAAATATTCTTGACACTTTTGTCGTCAAAGAAAAAGTGTTGCTACACTGTTGTCTGAAGGGTCCCATATGCTCACTCAACTCACAGGTGTGCATTCTGACAACCAAGAAGCAGCCACAAACAATAGGCTACAAAGCGCAAGGTACCCCAGGATTCCCAGCGCGGGAGATTGTCAACGTTCAACAGTACTGAACGGTGGCGCGATAATTGGTTTGACGCCCGCCATCTTTAAACGACTTTCCTGAACGCCGCAAACCAATAAACAACGACTGTAAAGTTTATGACTAGTGTCGGACAGAAGAAATATGCACGTCTGTTAAATAATATATCAATGCTATAGTGGTCGTGTAGCTTTCTGAGGCTTTTGCTCAGAAATGTAGTGAGCGAAGTAATTTACCTTTTGCGCTATTAGTGCAAGAAAATTTGGCAGCGGCTCAATAAACGTCTCAGCACAAAGCTACAGTCTCGCATAGTTTTATGATTTATACTCTACAATGTTTTTTAAGACCTTTCGCCAGTTTAACTATTAGGTCACTAGCGTGCATTCTGCTGCAATGTTTTCAATATCTTTTTCGTTTCAGCATAGTTTGATCAGATGCGCCAGAAATGTGAACTGTTATAATACAATCGCGCTCCGCCTTTTGGTAATATGTTTTTCATCGGAGTCCATGCACCTTGTTCAACGGAAACTTATTTCTAAAATCTTTGAAATTTTTTTTGTTATAATCTCACTCATAAATATACAGTAGCATAGTTATTTATTAAATCAGTGTTCATCTAACATGGTTAATTTCTAAATCAGAAGAACAGCATTGCATAATTCATAGAGAATTGTAAGATTTCCGTTAGACGCTGTGACGCCAACATTTGGTTTAGGGCGCGTGGCGGTGCCGAGTTTCCAATAACAAACGATTGCCGAAGATTTTCTTAAGAACTTCTTAAGACTAAATTTGGCTAAGATATTTTGAACAACAGGCCCCAGGTATCTAACTCAGAGAATATATAAACTTCATCGGGTGTCTCACTTGGCTCAGATACCAGAGCACGATGAGCTCACGCATTGTCTGGAAGGTGAGTGCCGCCATCTGGTGCTTCTCCTTCGCCATGGCCTTCCTGCCCATCCATCTCGGCTGGAACACGCCCGACGGCCAGGTAACTTCAACCTCACTACATTTCTTCTATATTTCTTACTTCATCACAAGTGTGGTGAAGTAATAGATGTAATTACAAAAGTGATTACGAGAGTAAATTTCACAAAATGAAGCAATAAGATCGTGCCAAAGTAGAAAAAATCTACGAAATGGCAAGCGCCTTAGCCTAACCTTAACACATCGACTAGGGCCAATAAATTTCATGCTGGAATAGTAAAATTTTTTATAAATTTACAATTTAAACATGAGTACAATGAAAGAACATGATAACTAGAAAAAAAAAAAATATATCGCCGCTATTTACTGAGTGACCTGAACCAATGTCATGTTTTTTCTAAACATTCGCCATGCTAAAGATGAAGAAAAAACGATGAGAACCACTCCATCATAACCGACTCAATTTTTTCACGTGTTTATTTTGTATTTTGTTTTTTGTAACTTGTGATGTAATTCAAAAATTGTCATTAATTTGCTGCAAGGAAAGTTAGGCACGGGCATATGGTTCAATATTTGAAAAGTGGACAATTGGGCATTTCTGAAGTGAAAAAACGAATTTCATCCGATTTTTGTAATGTTGGACTTCTAGCTTGGTAAGGTCTTAAATAGCTCTGTGCAATTCTTTGATTTTAAAACTATCTATCTCAATATTTTCAAAGAGTAGTCCATTAACGTAGAAAATGCACTGCGAAACAACTGTTATAGTATCCACACAAAAATAATTCCCGTTTAGCAAAAATTTGACCAAAACTAAGCAATAAAAAATTTCAGGTCATAACCAGCCCTTGCATTTTCTTGTTACAATTTTACCAGGGCTGTGCACTCAATCGATATTTTAAGTGAAAAAAGCCTATTTAATTTTGACATTATTGAGTTTTATAGGTCTAATTGTTTTGCCATCGTCGAAACTTTTATGGTAAAAAAATGACGTTCATGTCATCGTCATAGCCCCGTATCAGCATAACATCGCTGGATTAATTTCGAGTACTTCAGAGATGTATTGTGGATTTGATAAGCTATATAAAAGTGGTTACCTGGATGAAATGTTGATTACCTAAATGATAACATGAGTAACCTAATGATATGTGGTTAGTGCGATGATGAACTGCCTTAATGATTTAAACAATTAATGAGATGATGAATCACAAAGGGAGAGTTACTGAGAATCTTGATAGGTATCTTAATGGCATCATTACACTCCATTTTAAATATATTGATCACATTCACTATGTACTCGTATAATGAATGCATTCATAAACGCATTCATTGCATGTAGGCTGCCAGCAGGCACATGCACTACACGCGTTTCATTGCAACAATTGCTAAGAACCGTATCATTTTTATGCAATAGTTTCACATGCTCGTATTTATTTAAAATTTAAGAGACATTTTAGAACAATTAATTACATTAATTCATAACGCTGCAACGCATGAAATATTGAACTGTTTAGTGCTGACATGTCGTGCAAACAGTCACAATTCTGTTGAGCTTAATCCTCCAGATTATCCTGACGTTTATCGATCTTATCTCGTTCAAATAGGCCTACATGTATATCAAAGCACCTTGATGATACCCATTGGGTCTCTGCTTCAATACACTAAAAACACCCTCCACTGAAACAGTCAAACGATCGACATTATGATGCCAGTATAGATACTTAGATCGCTTGATTCTCGCCATGATATTGACAGTTAGCCCTTTCTCTGAAACAACTTCAATCATATATCTGGGTACTAAGTGTCATCATGATTATGACAGATGCTCAATCTCCAGTAGCAATGGTCAAAGGGTATTCAACATCGTTAATGATGATCTCAGGCAGAGACTGCACCGATGCAGAATCTATGCTGGGAGGCACAGGCTGCACGCGGGGCTGCAGCAGAGTTGTCCATGGGTCGTGTAGTCCCACGGGTCGGGGCGGATAGGTTCGGGTCGGGTCATTTGTTTCTGCGGCTGTTCTGAATCGGTGCAGGTCGGGTCAAGATTTGAATGGGTCTTATTGGGTCATTTTAGATGATGCGTTTAGCGCATATGTTGCATTAATGTATGAACGGACTATTGTAGAACCGCGGTATTAAATTGAGAATTGTTTCATTATTGAACTACCGTGATTTAAACGTCATCGCATTACTTTTAGTGAATAATAAACATTTTTAAACATTATCTGTAAAAACATTGCAACAAAAAATTCTGACGACAAATACGCGTTCGGAATTGGGTCACCTCAACCTGCCGTAGGTCTGGTCGGGTCAACATTTCAGCATGCTGACGTGGGTCAGGATGGGTCGGGTCAAATTGATGGTGAGTCGGGTCGGGTCGGGAAATGAAAAATGAACCCATGAATGTCCATGCTATCATAGAAGTATAGCGACGCTTGAGTTTTAGTTAGGTCTGCTGAAGCTGGGCTTTAACAGGCAGAACGTCATTCAGGTAACCATTTCGTCATAGTCAGTAACCCAATTTCGAGTGAAGTGGTTTCCGCGGATACTGAGATGACGGTCAGTGCAATGATATTGAGCAACTCTGTCGCAGGCCTTGCTCAAGGCTGAGGCAGCACACACTCGCGCAATGAAAGTGAATCTCTTTACACATTACTCTATGAGATGGCAAACAAGATTTTTGGATAAGCTACGCGCCAATAATATTAGGTATAGTTACTTGAAATGATGCACGTTTTGGAGCGTACATTTTTGATATAATTAGGGTAATAGCTAAACAAGTAACTGATGCATGCTAAATAAGTTAGTGTTTAACAGAAGCCCGCTTATCCACGAAGGCGTCCAGTTGTTGCAGTCGTTTTAAGCCTCATGTATCTCATCAGGCCAGCCGAGACGTTTTCGTAACTGTAATGATTTTGAACCTGGGGACAAACTTTGAAACCGTTTTGTACCAACTTGCAATTTTTTTATTTCTTAACTTCTCAATAGTAAAATATAGCCCCTGTGTCGAAGTTTCTACCATCAAATTGTAAGATTCTTAGCATTTAAATTTTTTTTGGGCCGACTAAAAAGGAGTACAGTAAAAAAAACTTGAGGACAGGTTACCCACAATTATTTTGACCTCTTTGAGTTCATGTCACTTATTTTCAAGCCCACCACCGTCCTATTAAAGTCAAGATTGAAATAGCCCCAGTTGTGCTCTTTTTTCCACTTTTCAAATTAAAGGAATACGACAAGCGAGCCAAACGTTATTAGCCGTGGACACGAATTGTCCACTTTTCAAATATTGAGCCGTAAGTATACGGAGCTGCATTTTCTTTATGTTTAACCAGCTATAGGCTGACATGACATTCCGGTCGGTTAGCCTACATCACTTCTGTGATATTTGTACTGAAGTTAAAAAGTGAATTTGAAAAGGCAAGAATAAAGAAATCAAATGTCGTATGAAAGCGTGGTTTCATGCATGAATGAAGTGGACAGACTACAAACGGCGAGCTAACAGCACAATTCAGTAATGATTGCTGCTGCTGCAAGCACACGCAGTAGCAGTCAATGGAACTGTGACGTCGTTTAGTCGCTTGTATTTTTTTCCGTACAATGCGCCAAATCGCGGTTTTATGCATGCATTTGATTATACCATAAAGCTCACAGCACCCCGTGCGAGTCGTAAAAGGCGACTAAAACGGAAGAAGCGCCTCTCTTCTTGACCCCAAGACGCAGAACAAGACTATTTGAGATTCAAGAACCGTGTGTAAAGAATATTCCAAGGAACCGGCCCACCTTCTTAAGTCGCCTTTTACGACTCGCCCGAGAAACTCTGGGCTGCAGACGTTTGATCTTTGACTTCAGTTGGTTGAGAGGGTTGAGCATCGCTGTAATTGTCTTTATCGTTATGCACGGTCTTTAAGTCCCAACGAGGGTGAATAAAACTGACTTGCTAAGCCAACGTCAGCGATGTTTAATTTAGAAGCAGAGCTGGGGTATGATATAAAATTGCGACGCAGGAATGATATGTTGCAATTAAATAAAAACACTCGAAGGTCAATCTCTGTCGCTACACTCTGAATGTAACCCGGGGCCTTTAACAACGTGATCTACTCACAAAACTTGACTTTAATTTAAAAACCATAATTTACTTCGAACTCTTTTTTAGCTTTTAACGAAATTTTCTGTGTATTGATTATGCTTAGTTCCTGTTAAAGTAATCGCAGGAAATAAATTCATTTAAAAAATATCACATTTGAAAATTAGTATTGTAAAAATTTCTTTAAATTTCACAAATTGAAAACAAATACAACAATTTCGTCACCGTCACATTCTGCCCCCCCCCTGATCCCGCCTCCTCACAGTTCCTTCCATCCTCCAGGTTCAAAACGTCGACGCGCCCACGGCCTGCTCCCTGGGGCTCAACGCTCCCTACGTGCTCGTGGTCGCCCTCGGGACCTACTTCGCGCCCCTGCTCGTCGTCTGCATGGTCTACGTGCGCGTCCTGCGTATCACGCGGCGCCAGGTCCGCGAGATCAACACACTGACGCAAGCCTCGGCCGCGCAGCCTCTGCGGCTTGAGACGGAGGAGCCTGGTACACAGCCGTCACCCGGGGAGAGTCGCCCGGGAAAGGTATGCCTCCGTGCGGCACTGCATGGGCGGTGTTAATTAGTGCGTATAGTAGCGGCATTTTTCTATCGCGACTACAAGTGCAGGGTGGTAGGCGTGTGTATAGAGTCGTTGTTCTATTGGTGACGACAGGGACGCATAATCGCATCGTGTTGTATTCTAATCAGTAAATATTTCTCGCAAAACTGAGGTCATTTGAAAGCTACTGATAAAATATGCCGAGTCGTGTTGACGAGGCGAGCGTGTTATGTCTACACTGGAACCGGATTGCATTGAGCGGAGCCACTGTGCGAGTCGAATTGGTATACACTTGTGCTAGTTATTGTCATGCATATTGCTCCTCAGACAATCGGAGAATACGTAGGATATATAAGTAGAAAGAATACCCTCGTATTCTATCTATGCGTGGGTAGTTGCGTCACTGCAATCTGAGAATGCGTGTACATAGGGGTATAAATTTCTGCAATGTAAAACTGCGGTCCTACACATTCAACGAAATGGCTGTCCAGGCTGATCAGACGCAGAGCCTACTGCGTCATTCTGACTCGGTGTACTTCAATGCAGTTGTCGTGTTTTGTAAAAACAACTTTGAACAGTTAAATTGATGATTCTTTTAACTTTCTCTTCTCGTCGAAATCGGTTTTTGTCAGCGCACTTTAAGCCTTTATTTTTGTATTTCCGTTTATTTGAAACAATATTGTAGAACTATTGTATTGTAATTTGTTATTACAAAACACAACTGCATTCCCTTGAACCCTTTTCTCCAATCCGTTGCATCACAAGTTCGCAACATGTTGCCTATAGTTATTTCAAAACGAATCTTCCTTGCCTCGGCTTAGCCATTGTTAAATTGATTTGAAATGAAATGCAATACATTATCCAAACTGCATCACAGATATTTATTTATCGCAGACAATTCTGCAATATTCAGCGAAGATATAATCTGGATATAATCTAACTGAGGTGGAGGTCGTGTGCTATTTAGGATTGCTCACTCAGTGGATCCGAGTTATTCTGACACAGGCGTTGACCCTGCTCCAGCACTTTCGTGATTGATGCGTGAGAAATCTGATACAGGTTATATTTGAGTATGAGCACGTTGAGCTGGAGGATATTTCTCGATGTTTAGGTCAATTCAATGCGATATTTCGATACTCATTTCTCAAGATCTACTCAGTTTTGTGAGAATTGCTGTAAACTGACGGCTGCCATTTCAGTTCTAGTCCAAGCTAACCTATATCCCATCGCAATCGCGTCTTAAACAATTTCAATAAACGCTACATTATACAGCATACATGTATGTTGATGATGACACCAAACGGTTTTAGCAACATTAATGATGCCCGCGTGCTTATTATATTTTATACTAGCTGGCATAGCTATGTGTAGTTTACAGGTCTAAATCATTCTATGAAATGATTTGGATCTGTATCATTTTTATTTCGTTATTTGTTTCTTGACCTACTCAGTTATTATGAGTTTTAGCCTAATGCTGAATCCGTGAAAAATTTTATGTACACTAAATAGGTTGGTTTTTTTCTGTAATTTTTGGATATCTTGCAAATGGTTAATATCATAGGCTAGTCACTTTTTATGAATATATCTATATTCAGATTAAGAAGAATGACATGGTAATCATTCCATTTTATATGAATCTTCTCATTTTATATTCCGCCATTTTATTCGTGCATTATCTGCTTTGCCACTTCTATGTCTGGGAGCAACAATGTGTTTTTTTCGAAAAGGTTTTTACGAAACTTCCAACATATGGAACATTTTTTAAAATGGATACTGCTTCCATAGTGTCTTTTGATTCAGTTGGCGCATGGTCGTTAGACTCGTTTTTCATAAATCTCTTGGTTGAATCCGGTTGAGTGGCAACACTGCTCGCTATTATGACTCTCGATATGTCATCACTGTATTCAAATTGATGTTGC
Source organism: Chamaedrilus cognettii (assembly GCA_034695025.1). Taxonomy (NCBI): domain Eukaryota; kingdom Metazoa; phylum Annelida; class Clitellata; order Enchytraeida; family Enchytraeidae; genus Chamaedrilus; species Chamaedrilus cognettii. The sequence goes on along the minus strand of JAQIWG010001858.1, from coordinate 1,309 downwards.
CATAAATTTCCGCCCTGCCACTGTTCCTATCGTTTCGTTCCATCATCATTCGTCAGCGCTGTGATACTGATGTCACGCAGCGCCTGTTAGAAGTGTGGAATTACATCGGAGGGAGCCGACACTGTATCCATGGATTGTCGATATACATGGAAGAAGGGAATGGTGATATGCTGGTGGACAAGCCGATACAGTGTTTATTCTGTCAGTAAGAGAAGAAAAATAAGAAGGCGATTCTTTCGTCTTGCTTCTAGTTTGTCTCGTCTAGCAAGAATGATGATCGTAATAATAAGGGGTTTAAAGTCCATTTCGACGTCTGATAACGTTATCGGAGACCTAGGAGAGGTTGCAAGAAGCAGTTGCTGTCCTAATCAGCAGCGCACAAAGAGTGGGAGCACGACCGCTTCGTAGTTTTTGTGCAGGCAAGGAATCGTTCGCCGCATCGAAATGAAGCATGCTACGTCGACATACTACTTTGACAATCTTTCTCAGAAACGAGACCTGGCAACTATTTACGCCCGAGTCGAGCGAAATGTTGTAGTGAATGGTTTGTCAAAATTGCTACTTGTAGCCATCGGGTCCTGAACTCGCAACCTTGGCTTAAATTTATTCCATATTACTCAGCAGTAGGCGAACAGTACCCTCGGGTCTCTGCAAGCCGGGGAACATAGAATTTGGCTTGCAGCTCAGAGCTCCCGGAAGCCGTAAAGGGCGAGTAAAGAGGAGGGAGCGGTTCTGTGTTCTGTTCCCTCCCGCACCGAACCGGACTGTAGTAGTCATTGTTAGTACACACGGTCCTTAAACTGCAAACCCACCACGAGCAGTACAGTATTTAGCTTTTAAGACATAAGACACTATTTAAGGTTTTCCAATCGAGTTGCCGCGTTTTGTAAGGTCGTGAATATTTGACGAACTCCTAGAATAGTTGAAACGAACTTCTTTTGAAATCACAGCATACGGGAAATGAATGAGCTACTTAGGCCAACTTCTGCGTTATCGATTTCTACGACGCCTGCGAAACGTGACATTCGCATCAATCATAAATATTGAACTCGCTTTCTGAAAAGTGACAAAATATGCACTTGTAGACGCGACCACGCGACTATAGCGAAAGCTTTCTTCATATAAAATTATTTTTCAAACATTTTTTTATTGAAATAGATCAGTTTTTACCGTCAGTCTCGGCGTCAAAAGAGGAAATTTTTCAAAATAATCTCGCCTCGTTACTGTCGTAACCTGGGCTGGGGGTCTTTTGATGTAGAATAGTTTTTCCTATTGTTCTCTGAATTGTTCTGGGGATTTTATACTAGCA
>JAQIWG010001857.1:0-22526 GCA_034695025.1 Chamaedrilus cognettii | reverse complement strand
CTAGTAAGAGCTATAGCCTAGTAAGAGCTATAGCCTAGTAAGAGCTATAGCCTAGTAAGAGCTATAGCCTAGTAAGATCAGACGAGATACTGCGTATCATGAACTGGCACTGGACCACAGTCGACATGCAACAATTCTAGTCTAGCGAATGTCTGATTAACTTAGTTCTCAAGATTGCATCAGAACAGTGTAGTACCCAGCGTGGCACGCTTGGTGATGGTGTTTAGGTTCAAAGTTTGCGTTCAGCAGACGGCGCAAGTTGACGGTCAACGGTCGCCAGAGCGGCGCTGTGCGGCGAGACTAACTGTAACAGCGTGTTGTCTGACGTCTAAAGTTTCGTCTTAATATATCAATCCATCGACTGAGGGGGGGGGGGGGCGGGGGGACTTAGTCCTTGTAAGGCGCACCCACGGTTGGGGAAGTGGCTTAATTCTCCTCTCTTTCCCCCTCCACGCAACGAGCTTTAACACGCTCAGATGAAATAAGTTCATCCAGAAAGCGGTCAGTCACTGTACTCGTGTAGTGTTTGGCATCGTATGGTTATCGTATGCCGTGTAGTGGCGCCAACACGCGAAAGGAGGATTTGAACAATTCATCGACGCGAATGCCGTGTACAACAACAAGTCACAAAACAACAAAGTTTGTGCCCTTAACAGGTTTCAATGCACGTGGTTCGAATTTAATCCCGTCTAAACTTTTAGCAACCTTGAAACCTTTCAAATCAACTCGCGGTTGGGGGTGGTTATGGCATCAAAGCACGCTGTCAGGCCTACGGTCGGGTGGAGGGGGAGGGGGGCACAGTGACTGAGGCCTGAGCCCCATCAAACAAATTCATAGTCCGCGTAGCGGGTCTGTAGCTCCGCCTGATGTTTTGGCTGTATCAAAGTTCAACCGCAGCACTTTGTTCCTAGCTAAATATTGTGCCAAACCAAAAACGAATTGCCCATAAACCGAAAAAATAAGGGTAATTCGCGGCTGTCGACGTTAACAAGTTTAGCCTTCTAGTGTTACCGTCAAAAGCTCGCTTCTATTATTGAACTTGAATAGTGGAGGTCGGCCTACATGCATGTTACGCGCATATAATATTTAGCCTGCTTCAACAGGCTCGTACTAAGCAGTCACTTCAGTTTTCATATGTCAACTTTTTCACGCTGCCCCGCCTGCATTGTGATTTTGTGATACTCGCTTCAACCTCTGTTGTTTATAGGCCTACAGTGTAGTTAGTTACAGCGAAGGCAGTGACAGCCGATATTACGGAACACCGTCGATGTTTTTATGCTTAGAGGAGATTTCAACGCTTACTTCCACCATGATACTTCTACGCTCTTCTAAGCATTACTCATCACCCCCTTCCTCCCTTCCTGTCTCCCTCATCCACCCTCCCAGCATACAACACGCCTTGTATTAGAGAAACTCCGCACAGTTCACCCCACCGCCATCTGGCGCGCGCTATGACTAAGCCCCGCCCCGAGTCATCTAGGTCAACGTGTCAGCCAATCACAGCACACCGAGCGAGTAACCGCATCCATATAAGCGCGCACGAGCTACGGTCTCCCGCCAAACTGCGCGTGTGTCAGAGATCAGTGCAGCTCGTTGTTCGACAGGACTTGGTTTGAAAGTGCGCTCGAGTGAATCGCAGTGTGCTCGAGTGAAGCAGGATTTAGTTGGAGCAGTAGTTACAGTACCGATGCCGGGCATGCACGAGGTGATACAGACGGGTCCTACGGCGTGGAGGGGCAGCGAGCAGCGAGTGGGGGACACCTGCAGGGGTTTGCGCTCCCTCGACTTCACTCACTGCGCGGTATGTGCAACCACAATCTTTTCTCTTCAGCATTGTTGTACGTACGTACGCATTCACTGGCAACGCGCCATAGATATGTCATGCGAACGGAGATGGGAAAACATCATTTACTTGAATCGTAGGTGAGGGGAAGCTATAGCACTAAAGCAAGCACGGTTCGTAAGCTGAACAATCGCGTTTAAGTTTTAAAACTAGATGATTGTGGGTCAAGCATAGCTTTCGTGTAAAATACGTCGTGTGTTATTGCTCCTGCGGGGTGTAGGCCACAATGGCGGCCTATGGGCTTCTACTGAAGTCACTCTAGTTGTTGACAGATTCGACCGACCTTGGTTGAATATCAAGAGGCACGTGTTTGCGCTGAATAGCGTATCATACTAAACACACGTAGATCTAGCGCCAGCTAACGAGTTATCAATTAGTTAAGTAGAATCACGAGTGGTTATTGAACGTACGCTATGCTGTGTATGGGTCATGATGGCAAACTGAGCACGTCATGCAGTCGGTCACGTGACCAATACGTGCCTAGTATTTGGGTTTGTAGAACTTCCCGCACGTACGATTCATGCAAATGATGTTTTTTCATCTCCGTTTGCTGACATATAGGCTTAACTTAGTATAATAATTTGTTGGTGCGATACAAGACTTGGTGCAGTATATATACAATGTCATAGGGCTACATACCTACATAAAGGGTACCATCTATAATTATGCAAATAATATTGTTTCGATATATCGGACACACATTATTCCAATGTGACACACTTTGAGCATACCAGGAGCGAATTCTATCTCTGCAGTGTTAGAGCGAGAGGGCCTAGTTTCCCTCCCACTGCCCTGTTATCGCGCTGCCTCCCTGACTAGCAGAGATTATCGCGCTAGGGTCCGCAGCAGGACGCGATCTGTCAACGCTATCACAAGCGTCACCTCAGGCGAGGCTGCTGCTGTTGATGCTGCTGTTGCTGCAGCAATGCTGCTGCTGTTGCTGCTGCTGCTGCTGCTGCTGCAGAAGCTCTAGGCTAGTAACTGTAAGCAGGCCCTCTCTGCTTCCTGTTAGCACTGCGCGAGAATTCGAATTGGTGGCGTTTTAGAGGCAAATACATGCGACCAAATCGTTGATTACGTAGCCTATTGGCCAAACTCAATATTTGGAAGAGTGGGGCAGGAGGAGTCTTGGAGTCTATACACTGTAATTGATTTGGTCTATTTTGTGCACTCAGAAAACACTGATAAAGATCCACGTCTATCGTTTCTGAACTTGTTGATATGGCTGAAGTGAAGCGGGTCTACAATAATGTCATTTGGTGATTGACACAATCGTGTTATTTACATTGAGGATTTTCTGAATAATTCGAATACAGTTAATTCGGCACCCGATTGGTCTGCCTCTAATATATTACCGCCTATTGCGTATTCGTCCTTTTTACTGTTTTCGGCACTTTTCACCAATACAAACACCTGCGGGGTCGTGCACTAGCCACCGTGGCACTTTGTCTCCTGGTTTGGTTCGATTGACCCGTCTAGTCTCGCCGGCTCCTGTCCCAGAAAACCGATCTCTCTCTCAGTCGATAGCCCGCGCGTGTTTCTTGGCAATCGAACACTTAGATCTAGAATTGACTTTTAATTCCGATAACCGCAGTATGGACCTAATTTGACCATAGACCTACAGTTAGCGGAGTATGCTCTACGAGATTATTAAAACAACCATGAGCTTTCTTCATTAGACTTTTATAATCAGCATACCCGGACTCTTGTCTAGCTGCGAAGTATTATTTCTGTCAGATCGTGTGGATTAGTATTTAACCCAGTTGCTCGATAACTCGTTGCTGGACAACGTTGAACACTGTGTTGCGGTCTGCTTCATCGTGCTGGCAATGCTAACGTTGTTATAGCTTGGCGCGATCGCGATAGCTGTTGTTCAGGTACCTGTTCGATTTAATTTCTCCCTCTCCCTCTCTCTCTCTATAGTGCACTGGCGACATGTCCTTGCATCAAAACTCTTCACCCCTGACGGTGCTTTCAAATGAATTTCTTTCCAGTCATTCATCTGTCATTCGTATGTAGTTTCTTTCTGGTGCCCTCCATTCTTTCCTTTAGCATTATCATATCAATCCCTATGCCTTCAATACGACCAGTTCTAACGCTGCACAATCGTATGCACAAGTCTTAGAGTTCTTGTTTCCTAAATTTTGCAAAGTCTTCTTCCTCTCTTGCTCTTCTCCATTCACCTAATTTATGCATTCTCGTTCGCTTCAATGAAATAGTACATGTATAGTGTTGATTAAAAAACTTTTTTTATATAATTGAAATATTAGGCATAGAATCCTGTAGGCCCTATAGATAGTGCATCAGCTGGCTTGCAGTGCCAGCAGTGATTACCCTATGCAGCAGCCTCAAACCACTACACTCTGGATTGGTCTCTGGCATCGCTCCCATTCTATAGCCATACTTAATTTGTCATCATTTGGTTGAGTATAGTAATCTATTACCCGCTGGTGCTGCTGGTAGCTACGGGGGTCTGTTATTTACAGCGCATATCCAAAACTTGGCTTTGGCAGGGCCTGGTAGTCATAGATGAGGATGCGAACGCTCCTTGATTATGGCGGCTATTAATGATATCTGCTTAATAGAGCTCACGCTGATAGTCGGGCCTCGACCCGTGTGTGTAATGCCACTAGGCTGTATGAACGACCGGGCAAATGATCTGCATTAAAACGGATTTGAGTGAGCTGAATCCTGCTCGGATGGTTTCTGCTATTTGCAACAGTAAACACGTTATTATACTGGTCGTTTTGTCACTGGCATTACGTTAATGTCAAATATGTTAATCAAACGTCTGCGATTCAAAATATTAATTGCCTAATTAGGCCTGCAGCCATTTTGAGTGTCATGTATTATAGAAAACATTGTGTTTGCAGATCCGGTACTCTTAGTGTGCTGCTGAGTAGTTTATTTGAACGTTTAAAATTATACAGTACGAAGTAAACGTACTTCATACATTGTAAACCTGCTTTATAAAACAAGCTATTACTTTATGCTGACAGAGTCTACGCTTTACCATAAAGACCATGAAGACAAAATTATCCAACTCGTCGTTAGATAATTTTGTCTTCATGGTCTTTATGGTGAAGCGTAGACTTTGTCAGCATAAAGTAATAGCTTGTTTTATAAAGCAGGCACTTGAATATATGATCGAGGTGGAGCAATAATGCAAAGCTCCGTTGAGTGCGCTGTAAACAGATAACAGAGTTCACTCATATTCTGCAGGCCGCTTCGCTCACACAAATAGCTTGCAGCAATGTAATGGGATTTGATAATATTACAATCTTGTGTATATAATTACATTTCTGTGGTAAAGCATGGAGCAGTGGTTTGTGCCAGTGATTAACTTATCACTGGGTGCTTTCAGAAAAATCAGAAGAATGTTGCGTTTCTTGATTTACTTTCAAATTTTGGGGGTCGCAAGTTTCATGTTAAAATCATTCAACTATCCCCACAAGGCCATTACCCGCACCTACGATTTAAGCAAATGATGTTTTTCCATCTCCGTTTGCATGACATATTTTTGGTGCGTTACAAGCGCAATATACATATATAAACATCATTGTCATTTCAATGGGATAATTTTGGCTGAAATTAGATCATCAGCATCAGTCCTACGATCGGTGTTATTTCTTACAGTGCACAAGTAACAGCAGACAATAAATGTCATGTAGTATGCTTACTCAAAGGCCGTCACTTTTAGCCCTTTCACTATCCTCGTGACCTGCAGCAGAACATGCTATAGAAGATAAGGTGGCGAAGAGGGGAGAGGGGTGAAGTCTTTTGACGTAAATGTCACATAAAATATAGCTTAGAGGATAGGGGGTGATAGCGGGGAAGATATAGCTCAGAAGGTAGTGGGTGGTTACTAGTAGGGGAGGTGCGATACAATGGCCCAAGCTGCCTCCACGTCGTAACAGTACTGCTGTGTACGCTTGGCTGCGTGCGTGCCTGGTCGGTGCTCGGATCTACTCTGTGAATAGCGTCTGCTATATGCTAGCATAGAGAGAACCTAGCGTTCCCCGCCTGACATACAGTTTCCATAGACCTCGACACGCTGACACGGCTCGGCGTTGCTCAGTCATTCTTGTCGCGTTTTGTGTGCGGACTTAGCAAGTAATTAATGGCTGGCGAGCGAGCGAGCATGCGATCGTATCGTGGCGTCGTTAAAGTCTCCCTCTATGCTATGGAGACCGCAGCTCGGCGTGCGTTATTGCAGCATGCTTGCAGGCATTGGGCGCTGGTATATAGTACAGCGAACGGTGTGTCGGTCTGTTTGCACTGAGATCGCCCGGCTGTAGATTATAAATTGGTTTACTTCGTTCGTAGGCTTAACCCTTCGAGGTAACGGCCTTATAAGGAGACTAGATTCGAGATATGGGTCTACTGGTAATGCGGAGGTAATGATGACCTTTCAAAAAATTACGATGGTTTTTTCTGGTTTTAATTTTAGTTTTAATTCAGACTATTGCTGTACGCATTGTCGACTAACCTTATAAAGATTAACGATGGCAATTGGATAAGTTTAGGCTACCTAAACCCGCCACTTCGCACTAATCGTGCACCCCTGCGCACCCTTTAGCATTTGGCAAGAAATCACCCTCCCACCCCTCCCCGCCTCTTCTGAAATATCTTGATAATAGTCCAATGCCCACATTTGGCAGTGCTCAAGGGACTATCTGAGGGTTATTACAACGTGGCGGCCACGCATGGGGTACAATGGGCTTCATCGCCTGGTGAGTCAGACTAAGAACTGCGCTGTTTGGTCGCTTGGCGCAGCGCCAGTCCTCTCAAGGCTTGCCAATATCTCTTCCTATCTAAAAGGCTTCAAGTTTTTTCAAAGCGTTTGACAGTTTAGCGTACATTGCAAAATTTGTATTGTCACCGTCATCACGAATGGTCGCTTGAAGCCCTTTAAAGCATAGATACGGTGCTACTAGTAGGCCGTTGTAAGAAGCGTCATACTGCGGGCCTGTGGTTCAGTTTCATTTAGTGTCGACTTGTTCTTCTATCGGTCAAATGTTTGCGCAATGGCCGACAGAGAATGCGGAGATGCCAATTATCGTCTTGACTCGAACCGTCGACCTTGCGTTTGCAACTCTCGAGTCGGTTGTCTTTTCATAAACTTTCACCGTCTCTTCGTCGCACTTACCACAAAGTCACTGAATCCTTCAAATATGACAAGTCATAAAACCGTCGTCGTCTTTAGACTTTGACCTCAAATATTGCGTCATGACTATTTCCCTAAGAATAAAATCTCTGAATCATAAGCTTTATGATGTAAGCCCAAGCGCTGCAATGAGTCACTCATATTCTGGTTGAAGACGCCGAACGACTAAACTCTTCATTAGCCTAACAAACGCAAAAGCGCCAAAAATGTGCGCTTTCGGTCGACATACGTGCAGAAGCAGCTGCTTCTTTCTCACTCTTCTTTTGTTGCGAGCCGCCGAGTGCTCGCTAGAGCGAGAAAATGAATTACTTCGAGTGACAAGTCGCCTTTAATAGTTGTGTGTGCCTGGTCGTGAATGGTTGCATGGACGTATGATTGCGCTCGTCGAGGCCAATTACTGGGGCCAGTCGACGAGAGAGGACCTTCCCTCGCCGCTGCTGTCACAGCTATTAGCGTTCAACGTCGACGTCGGCCGGAAATTCGTTGTAGTCTATTGCCGCGCGTGAGTCACGGTAATTTATAAAAAGGGCCGCATCAACGAACTCGACAAGGCGTAATCTAGGTCCCGTATAGGCCTACTGCTTTATGTGGGTTGAGGGCATGCGTTCCAAGGTTACGGTCTTTTGTCGCCGCAGATATGTCGTTAAGTTGACGAGTTCATAGTCGTAGTACTACACAGGGTGTTAGTTTGGCTCCACGCCGAAACACTATTTTGCTTGCACCGTGATTTACCGAAAGTCTGAGGGTCGCTGGATCGCCAATACGTTGCGATAATAAGCCACCCCCGCGAGGATTGTTTTACCAAAAATGTTGACAATGAAATGAACAAAATGAAAGAAATAATTTGGCTACTTGTAAGATGTCAGTGGCTTGTCGAGCTGCAAACGAGACTACGTTATACACGTATAACTATATTGTATCCTTATCATTATGCTTTACAGTTCACGCGTAAGAACATAGACGAGAATTGTTTATGTACTGTAGGCCTACACCTTAAATGTAGCCTACCCTTACATGCATGCATTTCTACTAAACAATGCGCCTAGGTCTGTATTCATGGCGTCTTTTTATCATCTCCTAGTCATTTTCTGATAAATAATAGATATTTCAAAACATTGCGTATAATCGTGAAATTCAATGGTTTTGTTGCTGTTCCAGGGTCCCGCGCTGATGATGGAAGGCTCCCACTTGGAACCCCTCCCCCTCCTTCCCCCCAACCTCTTCGAGGCTCAATTCCTCGCGGCCCTTCTCGAAGTCAACCGCCTTCGCGTCGCAACCGAGACCTCGCACCTCCGAGCGGGTGGCTTCGGGGGCCTTTCCGAGTCGATGAACCTCGTGGGGGGCAGCAGCGGAGGCTTCCCCCCCCGGGGCTCCGACCCTCGGCTGAGCCGCAGCGAGAGCGTCCAGACGTCCTGCTCCTCCTCCTCCTCCAGCTCCTCCTCGCTCTCCCCCTCCTCGCCGTCCAACCCGCCCAAGGGCGCGGGCGCCTCCTCAAAGGGCGAGCGCTACAAGACGGAGCTGTGTCGTCCCTTTGAAGACTACGGCGCGTGCAAGTACGGAGACAAGTGTCAGTTTGCGCACGGAGCACACGAACTGCGCTCGCTCTCGCGGCACCCCAAGTACAAGACGGACAAGTGCCGCACCTTCTACACAACAGGCTTCTGTCCGTACGGGCAGCGCTGTCATTTCATCCACGCGCTCAAGGCGGACACGACTGGGCCGGGCGGGGAGGACTGGGAGGGGGGCCAGCAAGACGACTATCAGATCTGGGCGCGCAGCACGCGGCTGCAGCAGCAGGGGTCAGATTGCGCTGCTGCGGCAACGCAGCAAAGCTATTCGCAACAGCGAGAACTGTACCACGGTTTGAACGCGGAGCCGATTGGCTGTGCTGCGCAGGGTACTGATGACGTCACAGTGACGTCATCGTTATTCTACGAGGAGCGTCAGTTCGATCAGCTGCTCGCGATGTTGTCTATGTTGAAGGCTGCGCCCCCCCAGACCCCCGCGTGGGAGATGCAGGCTGCCAGGCCTGCCTCCCTCGCCCCTGTTGCCGCGGGGGGGTCATGGAGCGTGGAGGGGGGGTCGACCACCGTCAGCTCCCCCACAAAGAGCTCCGTCTGGTCGTCAAGCCCCGCCCCCAGCCCCACCGAGGGGCTGCTGAGCAGTGATTTGATTGGTCGAGGGGCGGTAGGGGGCGTGGCGATGACGTCATGGTGGGGCGAGCAGTACAGCACGAATGGGTTTGCAGCGTAGTAATGTAAATCCCGTGCTCCCTAGTCGCGTAGTTTTTTTGCCAATTTAGCCGTTAGCAATAATAATAATAAAAATGATTCAGGATGAAGTTTGATGATTTACGGAGAGCAGAATTGTTCAGTGGAATTTATTATTATCAGTTATGTCGTTATTTAATTGGCTGCCGTGTGATTTTCGTATGATGGACCAATGAGAAGCGATGATGGGTTTCAACTGAGATAATTCTTTCGATTCGAGTATTTTGATTGAACGGATTTTATTTGGACCAGCAGCGTGGCAGTATAGTAATGATATATTTGGTATTTGCATTTTTATTAATTGGATCTAGTTATTGTGGCCCAACGACTGGCAACTATATGCTTTGTAATTAACTTATTTAATGCTAGAAATTTATCAAATTTTGTATTTTGAGCTTTCTTAGTTTTGTCCTTGATGTGAATTATTATATGACTGAACTGTGTTTGACTGAATTAATCTGTTGTAAGCTCACGACTGATCCTTAGCTGAGAATTGAGAAAACAGTCGAGTGGAACATTGTCGACCAGGCAGCCAGCTGATAAATCCAATTTGGTGCGAAATATTTGACTGACTGTAAATTTTATGAACTGAATGATTTTTTCGCTTAGGATATAATTTTCATTAAAAATAGAACACAAACAAATTTTGTAGAATGCATTTTTTATCCGTTTTCACATTCAAATAACGACAGCGTTATTTTACATAATCAGGCTGATCATTACAGTGAATCGATGCATATACAAATTGGGAGATGGATATTCAATGACTATATCTGCATGGGCTGTTTACTCTTCGATATATTACAATAATCCACCATCTCGGATGAACACAACTTGAGCTGGCTCAGCGGTGGAGTGTGTTTGGATGTTTGCCCACTTATCAAAGTCCATACTGAAGCGTATGAAGTTGGAATATTGATGATATTTAGTCGGTTACTGAAGAGCCTCGTTCTAGAGTACATAGTAAACAAAAGTGAACAAAAGTGCAGGCTTTTGTTTCGCATTAAAATTATTTTGAAACTCGTTTCATGGCAACGCCATCGCCTATTTCATCGCCGACTAGATGATTTTAAACTGAGTGAATATCGACACACTCGCTGCTATCTTGTGAACTCGGACGTATAACGTTGATATTGCTAAATAGTAGATAGTAGTGAATGATTTTTGTATTAATTAGCACGATACTACGTGTATGTATGCTAATCAAAATTTATATTTATTTCATATTCTATCTCAAACGTTTTCATGTAGCCATTATCGTTGCTTTTAAGATCGTTGTCTACCATTGCTTATTCCATCTTATTTAAAACCGAAGATTTCACTTATGTCTCCAATAGGCGAGTCAATAAAATGCTGTGTATTGAGCCAACAGTTTGAGTGTTGTGAACCGTTTCGCCTGTTAGCGCTGTTGACTTGTCTACTTGTTGGCCTACCTGATACTACTTAAAGCGTTGCATGCTATCCTCTAAGCCTGAGAACCGCGCTCGAATTTAAAGCCCTCAAGCGACGTTCAAGGAATTTTGAGCAGTTGATCATTTCTGATTGAAATCCACGAACACTGCCAACTCATATTTATGCTCTACTAGAGGATAGTGTTACTGTTAGAGTATGCTGGGAGGGCATGCAGGTCTTGTATATGGAGAGGACAAAACTGATTGCAGTGCAAAATCATTCGTGACAGTTTCACTCAGTGTGCGGGGCTTGCAACTGAGACGTGCATAAACAAAGCGCCTTCTGGTGGCGGCGTTTGCTGTCAGGCGTGGTGATCTATCTCTGTGCCAAAACTCCCGTTAAAGTCTCCCGCCATTACTGGCACAATAGTGGCGAATATAGCAGCGATATCGTTGTGAAATGGTAGCACGGCGGAAACGCTGAGGAACAGTGATTGTTGCTCGTTAAACTGTCATACAGAGAGGCCTTATTAAGTATTCATAAGTTTCCTTTCTTCCACTGATAGACTCCTTTCGAGTTTTAACTAAAAATTTACTTTACCGTAACTTCTTTGAGTTTAACTGTCATTTCAGCATTGTAATTTATATCGCAACAGTGGCGCCGCCAGCTGTGGGGATTGAAAGCCTCAACGGCACTTAAATTTGCTCTCAATCGCCCTCCCTCCCGTCATAAATTGCGATCACCCCCCCTCCTCCACTCGATACTTGGCTCTCGATCTTATACCATCCTGAAATATTGGACTAATCCCTTCAACTTTTATTTTCTACGCCACAAAGGCCTTTTGCAGCACTTACGAAAATTTTCATACAAAATTGTCTTGTTGCCGACGAGAAGGCTTGCGCTTGTATTTCACTGACGAACACTCGCTATAATTGTATTCTCGCTACGCGCTTAACTGTAATTGTGTATTGACGTTGTGTTCACCGCTTGTATTTAACGTTCTGTATTTAATGACATTTGTACGCGAGAGACTAGCGTATACTTGCTGGACCGACTGCCTTTTATTTGCGGCGCTGAATTCTCTGATTTTATTTGAATGTCATCCGCGTGTGCGCTGAATTGAAATGTATTATTGCTTTGATTTGAACGCGCGAGGTTTTGTAATATGGCCGTATCTTAAACGCAGCCACATTTTTCAAAATGGAGGTATGAAATCATTAATCCCAAAGATGCAGTTTTCTGACCATTTTTTTTACATTTTAGTACTCGTAATGAGAATTTACGCATGGTCTAATACCAAAATTGTCCGTAAGGAGTTCAAGGCCCCAACTATGATAAATTTGTGGGTCGATTTTTCTCCATTTAAACTGTGGCGGCGCCTAGGCATTTGCTATCGTCCTATTGCGTGTGTTTTGCATTCGCTGTGCCTTACGTGATCATGTACATGTAAATGTTACCCTGGCCTTCACTGCTGCCTTTAGCTAAATGAAATACTTTTGTACCGCTATAGGCCTACCGTTTATACCTGCTTTTGTCTGAATATTGTAAAACAATGAAGTCTCAAGCTTCGATATAGTATCGGCCGAAATCAAGCTTGCTTCAGCAATAGCCTTGTATAAAATGACTGCTTTGGACATAACATTGGCTTAACGTAGCCCAGGCTGCGATCGTTATTGTATGCGGCAAGCAGTAATAAATGTGAATTTCAATTAGCCATCATACTAATTGTGACAGTTTACAGCCTTCTATAGACTGCCACACCATTTCGTGTCCACGTATTAATCATATTTTAATATATATTATTAAGACGTTGTACATAGTTATTAGTAAAATCTTAAGAAAACTAGTTTACTTCGCTTTAAAATGCTAGCTAAAATGAACATACAAAATTCATAAATGCTTCGATTAAGGCTTCAATATTATTAGAAACATATTTATTGTTAATTGTAGCTAACTAGGCTAATGCTTTCTAGCCTATTCGCCGTTGAACTTCAGTTGTATTAGTCACTATTATAGGCCTACTGAAGATGGTTCATAACGTAGTGACAAGCATGCACTGTTTAAAATGCTCTGAATTATTATTCTTCCGTTTCAGTGCTCACAATATCAAGCATTGTCTTCTCTAAATTGCTGAATCGTTGAGTAAGTCCATTAATACTGGTCATGTCACACACGTGAACATCCTGAACCGCTGTTTATGCTAACATACTTGGGCCCAACAACCCTATTTCATTGGGCTACATGCCGCGATGTAAACACCCTGCTTAGTAGCATCAGCTGCTGCAGTCCACACTCCACAGCTCTTGCTCAATAAACGAAATTTCACAACACCCACTCGCTGTGCAATGGCGCATAAGGGCTCAAAGGCCAAGTCTCCAGCTAGTGACTAAACCAAACACCCGATACTCAAACTACCATTTAACGAGCTGCCACGGTGATTCCGCTGACTACTGACTGGCCAACAGAACTCTGGCCGCTGGACCTTCGCACGGAATCTGATAGTGGCGTCTTTTCTTTCGCCACCACTCGGCCACTTTAGTCGTAATGCAGCAGCAGAGTGTGCTATTTTACAATTAGGCCATATACACAAATGCGAATTATTCGCAGAATATATTTAAGGCATTTACAAAAATAATTAATTGGCAAGTCCAATTACATAAAGCCGATGTATGTAAAACCGAGATAGGTTAAAACTTTCAAGAAGGTGCTCAAGAAATAACACGCAACGATAATAAAAGTGTCTGATTTTAGAGAAACAAAGCGGATCATCTTGGAAGTCATCCAATGAAATCTAGCATAGGCTTCACAGGGCTTACGTTATACCGTGAGCCACCAGCCAACAAAAACAACGATGCGATCACAAGCCATAGAACTGGGTGCGCGTCAAAATGGTGAGGCACACCAACACCCAGTGGAACGTTTTAACTAAATCCTAACATTTCGACTCGTTCAACATTGAAGGGTTGTAGGCTATTCGCCGCAAACGGTATAAGCGCGCCTCAACGACAAGCTCTCATCATCTCCATTAAGCCTAGAGGATTGAACAAGTCGGCAGCACTCTCAGTCATGCTACATGCAGACTAGTATTGTATCTCAGACTGAAAACAAAAGCAAAACAAAACGTTAATTTGATAATTTACGATGGGTGATGCTCTGTTTTATATCTGCTCGCAAACTGCTTCCAAACAAAGCAATTAATTGCGGGCTAACATAATCCCTACACGTCGCACTTATATGCTACTACGCGAGCATGACACTCGTTCAATTAGAACTGACAACGCCTGTTTATTTAAAGCTATGTTATATACGCGGACAACAAGCTTAATTAAATTAAATTATCAGGCAGAGCCTCGATACGCAGAAACAGTCACGTGAACGACCCAGGGTTTCCTGCTAGCGGAGATCAGCGGCGAGCGGATGTTTTCCAAAACGGATCCTCAGCTGCGTGATCGAGCTTATCGAAGGCTTTGCTAAACTCAACAAGGAATGTCAAGCAGCGCATCGCTGCAGCGGATATGGCTGGCAGTCGCGTCGCTTGTCGGCGATCAGCAAACATCCTGTAGGACAAACACTGCTGCACGCAGGCTACAGGCCTGCCCGGCAGTCGCGTGTGTAATGTGATCGGAACTGATTATCGACAAGTGGGATGCACGAGTTATCTGACTGTACAAGAGACTTGGCCCAGAATTATACATCAAGACAGTTTTCGCTGTCAAGACTCAGAAGGTAGTTGCTCCAAGCTCAACAGTGGCACTAGTCTATTGGGTTTCTTGTCAATAACATATACTTTTAAATTCAATTTATCGCTATCGACTGATACAATCTAAATATAACCAGACGAAATTATGCTGGAAAAATCTCCTAAAACCTGTACTAAATCCCTTCATTTAAGCTACGTATATAACGCTGGCAACAGCTTACACAAATTCTGCTCAAATTCTGAACCATGCAAGAAAAACATTTAACGTTGCACGAATGGCAAGCAAGCATGTCTCCATACAATAGAGTACGGTGTATGCTTAGCCTATACTCAATAAAATTGTCATAGTGCCTGGAGCTGAAAGCACAAAATTACCCCCGCTCTGCTGCTGTCACTCGGCGCACACGCCTCACAGTTCAATATTCCATCAAGCATCATTTCACCGCAATTATCTTTTCTGGCGGCAACATTATGGGGGCGGTTCGCAAACTTCCTTGTTCCATTGTGTGCGGTTGAAACAACGGGCCCCCATCTGTTGCCGCGCCACGACTTCGTCTTTATGCGTGGCACAGTATTTTAAGCCTGGCGCCGGCTTGTCAATACTATCATTAGTTAACATACAAACTCGTAGGCCTAAAGTAATGGGTCAGGGCTATTGAACCAAGACTGCGCTGTAGCCTAGCCTAAATCAATTATTTGCGCAATATGGGCTACAGCGATTGATTGACGTTTGCGCCATACAAGGTAGATGGTAGCCTAACAATATTCCCTTTAATCCAAAAAAGTCATCTGCGCACTTTAGTAGTCTTGAGCGACTTTTTCTGCACTTTTGAATTTTTTCCAGGGGTTAGGGGGAACATTATAGCCTGACCATAGCGCAACCTCATCCGTGGCTCAGCTGCTCTAACGCAGCAGCAGCACGCAGCATCAGCAGCAGCAGCAGCTTGTATCTGTCGCCACTGCTAGGTGAAGCAATAGACCCGCAGTCCCACAGGTTTGAGCTGTAACAGGCCACAGAGAGCGCCGCGGTGATGGAGAGAAGTGACGACTGTCACGGTGTCAAGTTGTGTCACACGGTAGAGATGCGGGACGAAGGGCGCTCGCATGCAGAATAACCCCTGGGCGCTAGCTTCAGAGATGCGACGATTATCATCAACCAATTATTCATAACCAAGCACCAGCATCTCCAGCAGCCCGCAGTTATACATGTGGCACCACTGAACGACGCTTTGGTAATTAAGCATGAAGGTCTACTAGGGATTGAGCTGAGGTCTATTGTCTTTTAATTTGCTAGGCGAGAGAGAGGTCGTCGTTCGTTGCTGATGACTCTCGATGAAGAACGTCAAACTGCAAGCATGCAGTCGTGTCGTGGGCCCATCCACGCGGCCATCTCTGTTAGCTGCGGAACTTCGGAAGTAAATCAATTGCGAGCATTGTGCTACGGGGATTACTCTCCGTAACTGCTGACAACGTGACACGCGTCACGCAACAGTTACCAAAGTCGCACGGACTGAAGTCTCGAGTCACTTGAGCTGTCGCCGAGTTGGAATGTCGACGATGGCACCATTAGGGAAGCGATTGGACCGCCATCAATCTAAGCCACCGCACGTACTACAGGGAGGAGGAGGAGAGAAATGAGACACCTGTCGCGCAAGGTGGATGAAGCGTCACGGCGGTGATTCACACGACTGCAGCTGTAGCAGCAGCTGATGCGTGGAGGGCGACATCGATATATCGTGTGGGGCGGGTGCGCTGCATTCGACGACTTCGAGTGTGAGCGGAAAAACAACGCGCAGCCGCGTGAAACTACCTGCAAAGTATTAGGCACTAAGGTATATAATTAAGCACAAAGTAAGAAGGTCACGCGTAAAATTACTGGCCTACTACGGCCCACGGCACATCCAATAATTTTGTCCCCTACATGCAGACTTTGAAAGTTTTCCTTAAACTGATTTGAATTACTCTTCCAGTCAGCTGCAGTTTTGCATGCCGTAGTAAATTGGTGATTTTGTTTCGTTTAATCCGTTAAATATGACTCAATTACATAAATCGACAAAACATTTTCATATTCGTATCCTCGCAAGCCCGCTCCTGCTCCTCTGAAGGACTACAATAACTTCTAATTTTTTGAGGAAGCCAATATTTAAGTAACCCGACCCAGAAATTGAATCCTGTCTACAGGCTCCGATTGATTCAACTTCAACGAACACAAAAGCTTTCATTATTGGTCGACGGACGGCAGCAGCGGCAACACCTGCGTGATGGGCTCAGCCCTAACTCTAATATCGTTCTCCTCGCTTCTCACCGGAAGTCGTCTCATCTGACGCCTGCGCACTAAACACCGGCGTTAATTATCCCCAATCGAATAATATTCTGTCACCGGCTTGAGGCAATTATACACAGTATTGAACGCACCGTCCGTTAACGTTAAGAGAAGCAACAATTGAAATCCTTATTTCCTTTGTCAGCCGCTCACGGCAGCATTTGCGTCGCTTGCTTGAGTGCCGCTCTGCTGTCTGTAGCACGGCGCTGTTTGGATAGGCTGTAATTATCGTCGATGATCCATTTACTAAAGAATAGGGTCCAATGGTGGCCTGTGTCTTAACCCCTTTGTAATCCCGACCGAGCGGTAGCGTATTGACGTTTTTTGCGAACGTATTTCAGTAGGCCTATGCCTACAGCCATTTCTTTCTTTGTGCTAGCGAATCTGAGCTTGGAATTAAATCAGCATTCGATATTTGCGTTGTGGACGTATGTGCGCTAAATTCTGGACGCCCTGATTATTTTAGATGCACACTCGACAAATCGGCAACTCAAGGGTTGGATATTTATCTAAATAGAAACAATAAAGAGTGAGTGAAATATAGATCATTAGTCTACGCAATCAAAAACAGCGTTTTTCACCATGCACACTAAGAGGCTCGGCAGACGATGACACAGATAGAACTGACTTGATTTGAATAGCCCGCACAACTAGGTGGAGAATAGAATAATGTTTCGAGTCCTTTGCTTTGACGCGCGGTTTTAGCTGAGACGAAGAACGACAAAGGAAATGGGCACTCGACGTAAGGAGACATTACTGTCCGGCACTTGACTGCAGTCGCGCTCGGCGCATTAGAAAATTATTTGAACAGGCTACATGCACGCAACGCATGTCTGTCGTCAGAGGTCGACTTCAAAGCACGACAATCGACGCTAAGTATTGAACGTACACTTGAACGGTTAAAGAGCTGAAATCCTATCGAACAAAAACGTGAATCTATTAGTGCGATACAGCTGAGTAAGGATGAGAGGACAATATATTAGCCGTGATTATGCGCTATGTTGAGTGCAAGCGTCTTGTGCTTAGAGCGCTCAGGTTGACAAGGTATTATAGGCTATGACACCCCCTTTAGTATATGGCCAAACGGAATGTCCTTGGCATCCAGCCTCTCCACACCAGGCGGTCCTCCACCTTACTCTTCATGTTTCCATACCATAATTTTCCTTCCAGTTACGATTTTCTTTCCAGGCTATTGCTAGACTTCGTATTTCGGATTTGAAAGATCGGATCTTTAGTTTACGACATTTAATCGACGTTGTTTAATACGAAGTAGTGGCAAGTGCTCGACGCTGGCTGTTCAGCACGGTTATTCGGCCACGGTACTATCAACTCTGTATGTAGGCCAAGACTCAGGCTTAACCCGTGATCTCACAAGAACAGTAGTTATGGTACGGACCCAATATGGACGCTAAATACACGTAGGCGGGTCTGAGGCTCAGCGATATGTCTAAACCCTCAGCGTACAATTGACTACATAATTAACGAGTCGCATTGTTATCATTTAGAAGTTCAAATAGTCTGAATGGAGTTCTAAGAATTCACGTAGCTATAAGCCTAAGCGGTTAATGAGGACTGGTTTAAATGAGGCCTCTTGCATCACAGTGTAGTAGGATTGCGTAAGCGAATGTAGCCCCGCACACGAGCAGAGATGAGTCAGCGTGTGCAGCCAAGAAAGGATTGCTTAGCTAGAAGCCGCGACGAGAAGATCGAAATTAGCGCTAAATTGATGAGTAGGCTCAATATATTATATACACACTCAATGCCCGCTCTAGTATAGGCTGTGGAACACGGCCTACTTGTACTTATTGCTAAACCGAAGAAGAGCCGCGAGAGTTTAAGTTCTTGCCGATATTTGTAACCACTCGAGTTATGACACGCAATGTTATCAAAACAAGAGCGGGTTGTGGCGCATTCGTTACGCACGACAATAGTCTACAGTGTGTTCCCGGGACAAGTGCCCTATAGGCCTACACAGAGCGGATATCTTGAGGTAATTATATCTTCCCCGCCGAGAGGCCTTGATTTCATGATTTATTGCTCGAACTTGGGTTGTCCAATTGTAAGTGGCCGTGACTTAATGACCGCGAGAACAATACAAATCCGACATCACTGTCGAACAAGCGGGCCTTCAACAAAAAGAAAGCGTAAAAAATAATAGACGCGCGGCATTATATTTTTTATTTTCGCCTCGAAAAAGTTTTGACTATTGTTTACTAGGCATGCTGCCACTGCGCGTTTGCTCTCCTTCGGCGTTTTGTTCGGTTGCTTTTTGTTTAACGGTGTCCGATAGCTCGAGTGAATTAATTACACAAACCGAAATTGAATACGTGTCATGTTAGTTTTGATGAGTGGTCAGAACATTTTAAACACTGATCCATCACTGGAGCCTTTTGGCCACAAACCCTTAAGATTTGGCTTAATCTGTCATTTTCGATAATGATTACGGATCAAAAATGTTATGCAGTGAGCATCCACACGCATAGAAGGGAGGGGGTAGTTCACCCCGTTTTCTCACTATCTCAGCGCGCACTACAAACAAATGTTCCCCCCCTCTCCTAGCAGTCTCGCTACCCTGGTCGTCTAGTGACTACTCCAGTCCACACTACTCTCAACTAACCGCAAGCTCCGCTCTCTCACAAACCAAACAGCCCGCTACTGTCCCCGCCTAGCGTCGACCTTTGAAGTCGAACCGCTCGTCAAAATCTCGTAAAAATGATCACTTGACATGATTCCCGCCCTCTACCCCCCCACCCCCCCCCCCCCCGGATATTTACCCACTCCGCTGTTAAATATAAATAAAGGAGAAGATCTTTGGTTTAAGCGCTAAATAAGACAACGCTTGCTGGGTACACACGCGCTTCCGGCCTCACTCCTAATGATGATATAGCGTCGAGGGCACCTGCGTGTGTGCTTGGGTTCTTTAAGGGTTCGCGAGGGGCAGGGGCAAATCTTATCTTTCATTTTGGAAGGGGGGGGGGGCATTTTGAAGTTCTGCCAGACGAAAATCACGAACCACGCGTCACGATGGGGGGGGGGGGTATAGTTGTAGGGCCGAGGGTATTTTTTTTCACTCAAGAAGAAGAAAGGGAAAAAGGCAAGGACGGAAAAGAAAGATATGAGAGTATGAAAAGAAAATGCTCTCTTTCATACTTTATCGCCTAAAATTTTAACGAGATAATTTTAATTTAGGGGTATATCATCCCCTTTCGTTCCCTGCATGGGCGCCCGCACATTGATGCAATAGGGTGCACTTGCACCACCCTGGAAAAGCAGTTTGTACCCCCCTGGAAAAGCGTTTGCATCTCCCTGTGCACTCCCTTGGCTTTGCAAGATTGGTAAGGTGGAGGTTGTCGGGTGGTCTAGTAGAACGGCTTTTGTTAGGATCGGTCAGAAATAACAGGTAAAGCATTTTAGGTTCGGTAGGCAAAAAGTTTCTGTTACACCCCCCTCCCCTCCCCCGATACTCTTGCACCACCTTGGATTGTCAAAATGTCTTTTGCACACCCCTGGATCAAATCCTGTGGGCGCCCATTATTTCGTGCAGACACTTTTTAAAGGGAATTAATTCGTTCAATCGCCCCCCCCCCCTTCCCCTTCATATTCTACCTGGCGAGGGGCGGGGGGGGGGGTGATTTAAAGGATGTTGGCCGGACAGGTTAGCGCAGTTATCTATTGTACGGCCGTCATTTACATCTAATGCTAATCTCGCCGCAGCTCAACGTGACGCTCGGCGCCTGAGTTGAAGGCGTTCTGTGCGCAACGCACCGACAATCAACGACAGTAGTTCCAACCACAAACGACAGCTGCACTCCGCCGTACATTTGGTGCAATAGGTGTTCGTGTTCGTGACATTTCCTGTACGGCGGTGATACGTGTAGAGTTGTAGACAATTTTGTCGCGAAGAATGAGACGTCTGCAGCAATCTTGTAAGGAAACTTTTGACACTTCGCCCGCTGCGATCGTAAACGCATTCACGCCAACAACAGCATTACTACGGGAAACTGCAGCAAACCCTAAACATTACAAATCGTCCATTCTCTTGAACTGCAGGTAGACGCAAAGTAATGGAATTGGTGATCAATTTAAATACTGGTAATGCAAAACAAGATCCCAGCTGCCTGCCAAGATGGCAGTGACTATTCGCTCTCCTTGGCTCGCTTCTGTCGTTGACACTAAAACAACAACTCGTTGTTCTTCATTACCATGCAACTTATTAGTCAGCTGACTCGGTTGTCCCGTGACCGCTACCAACAGGACAGCTTCAATAAAAACTCTCGTCAAAAACACGGCTCCCCACGTCCCGCATCTAGCGCCAACAGCTGCGTGTGTAAATCAAAGAGTCAACCTTGCCCGCATCGTTTAACTGAGACCGAGGGGTGCGTAATCTGTCGGTCGAACATGAAACGACAGGCAGCGATCGGTCTCCTGTCCGCTCAGATCAGCACGCCGCATTCAGATTCGTCGCTCGACGATCCGTCTTAATGAGAGTTCTGCGAACGAAGGTTGAGGTTGAGACATTCTCAGAGTATCAGCTTCTCGCACTGACGCGTAGCAATGACGCCGGGCAGAGTTAGATTTAGGGTGCCCGGGGCCTCGTTACTTGGTAGTTGGTAGCTAGCCCCGGGGACTACTTGACTTTGTAGGCTGTACGTGTATATTGTACGATGCAGTCTATATTGCGTGCAGGACTACGCTGTATGTTGTATGCGACAATAAAACAATAAAGTAACGCGACGCGCGCCAGCACGCGGCAACCGCAACAACTATATCCACCTTTCCGTCAAATTTAAAAGAACAGCAGAATTCGTAGCATGTATTCTTTCAGTCAGCAGAATTCGCAGTACATGCAGTAATACATGTAGTAAAAAATTGAATGAGGTGCTTACATTTTTATTCGGACTTTTAGTGCGTGCTCTTATAAAGAATTAAATTCTTCTTTAAATGCTGCGGGAGGGGGGGGGGTGAGGCGCTAATTCTATATTTGAGCGTATACCCAAGCGGATTTTTCGTCCGCTCTGATTCCACCGCCGGTGGACTCCCCGCTAATCTGTGCGTGTCAAACCGAGATAGTTTCATGCCTGCTTCCTTTGATCTCCCTCCTCCCCCCTCTTCTTCAACTACCCCTTCCCCTCCGGAGTTTGACCCAGTATATTTGTTACACCAACCCTGCAGGCGACGTGCCACCCGCAGACACGCGCACAGATGCAAACACGCATCAATACATGCATCAATACATGCATCAATACATGCATCAATACAAGCATCAATACATGCATCAATACATGCATCAATACAAGCTTCATTCAATACATGCACAGCTGCACGAAGTACACAATGTCATGTAGCCTACATGCGCCATGCCACGCTGTATACGCCTGTGTGCGCGCTATCATTCTATCAGACGAAACGTTAGTGACTGTATCCAGCTATGCCTTCAATCTATGGCAGTATTCTTATCAAATCCTATGCAGCCAATCTATGGCATATCCTTATAATGCTATGCATCCCGGGATATCACTGGCAGTGTCTGGATAATGCAATGCAGCCAGTGCCTATCAGAGTACCAGACACACAGCGCTGACAGAGAGAATATTCATCAAAACGACTTGTTTTCGGTTCTGCTTCACTATAATTCGTTCACTATTTTAACAATGAATGCCTCGTCACGTTAAATCGATTGCATGACATGTAAAGTTCAAATCCTTCATTTATCCATCAAGATTTTTAATCACGATTAAATTCTTGCTGCGATATACCAGGCACAAGTCATTTTTCATTCCGCCCCCACTCTCTCCGTCTCACTTGCTTATTACACACCCGACAGTTCGTAG